>JAQIWG010002462.1:0-20340 GCA_034695025.1 Chamaedrilus cognettii | reverse complement strand
CCTCATCTGCATGCCAAACCAAGTTTTGACCAAACCACGGCAGTCTCTGGCATTAGAAATTTCTGTCAGTAACCCTCTTCCCCTGCCTCAAATTATCAGAAGAAATTATGGACACCCCCCTCCCTCACAAAGAATTCTTAGAACTGTCCCTGTGCTGAGGCTGTGGGCGGAACCGTTCTAAACTACAGTGATCTTAGCGAGATATAGCCTAACAGCGGCGGAACGACATGAAACGATCTCCCTTGGCTCAAAACGTGGCGCCGCGTAATCGAATCGTTTCGTGATCGCGAACATTTATTTCTCGCAACTTCTCCCGCATCGGTGATCGGGGCTGAGTGAAGCTGATTCACGACTCTATTATTGGTCGATCAGCCTTTCAAAGCGACATGCCACATTACACGGCTGCGGAACACGCATAGGCTGGGAATAAGAGCACGCTATTTCTACGTTACTTAATCTGTCTTCTCGCACCTCTGGCATTAGTGTTATGTAACTCAAGCTTAAATCGCTTGCGCATGAACTGACAAGTATAAGCAGTAGAACTTGTAAGATTCTAATCAGGGCTTGTATACTTTTGAGAAATTCACGAGAAGAATGCTTTTACGTTTGACAAGAAACTGTCATCTGAGGCATAAGAATTGATATTACTAGGTAATTACACTATGAAAAGTTATGAACTTTCTCCTTTCTACTGGATTGTAGGAAACAAGATAGCAATGTGCTGCGTCCGTAGTAATTATTCGAGTATAATCTATATGTAATGTAGAACGATGTAATTTAGGTTTAGTTTTAGGTTTAGGTTACAAAGTGAGAGTGTGTTTTAAACTTGTCAAACAACGTTATGTGATAGGCGCACACAAAAAATAAGTAAGCAAATAATTGATGATGCAAATAAATTAAAACCAAGCTCGAGAACTGCATAGTTTGACATAGGCGGTAGAAAACGTATTCACAAGTAGACTTAGCAAAGATGGAGGACAGTCAGCACGCCTAGTTTGGTCCACTTCTTGGTGGTCATCCAATAGTTTTGGTTGGATCCAAAAACGACGAAAATCATGTTAAGTGTTATGTGTTACTAGACGAGAAAAACCAAGAAGTATAAAACTGGTTAAGTTTCACATGAATCATTGCATCTACCAACATTAAAGCATAATGCCTGAACAAACATCCAAACAGAGAAAGTTTCATTTCATTTATCGCGTTTTCTCATTTTTCTGCGACGAAACGACAACGCCAAACTTGACACAATATGCCACATCTGCACACACGATCTGACCCTAAACCGAGGATAACGCGCAGTGCAGCCATTTAGAAAGATGCACGATTTGCTGTCAACGCATATCTCCCGATCAGCCTGCCGCCCGAGCGAGCCTCATCCCATGGGGGGGGGGGGAGGCTCCCCGCACCACGCAGATTTCCCCTGGGCATCGATGCGGGCGGAGACAATGCCGCAGCGACAGCTCTAGTCGGGCGCGGTTTAATATGCGGACGAAATAATCACATATAATATGATAGAGCATTGACACGGTTGACTCATTCACAGGGTTATATGGCTTCAATTAGAAGGACACTTTCGCGGCTTCAGATCAGTGCTGGCACTGTCAGCGCACGAGCGTGCTTATCCGACCAGATTGAAGGAGAAGCACTACACTTTCAGATCACATTGCATTGAAGCGTAACCAACTATCCTCTCTAGACCAAACCTCAACTAACCCCTCATATAAAAAAGTAAACGATTCATTTAAACAGCTAACAAGTGAAAAACTAACGATAAATAGGATATTTCTTTTCAAGCAATACTTCTGTAAGCCTATACTGTTGACACCGATCAAAATTCTGTCAGCCACTTAGTCTATGCAATGCATGAATTGATCGTATCTAAAATTCAGTTTAACCTATAGTAACTTACCTTATAGCGAACAAAATCAATCAAAATATCAGTATACATAAAATCAGCAGCAATCAAAATTTAAAATATCACAACTAAGCAACTTCCTACAAAAAATATTTACAGACTTATCGCATGTCATGCAGTGTAAGATGAAGTCTATACTCACACAGTATCAGCTCACCATGATAGCAACGGTCCTAAGTCGCTCATACATTGTATGCGTTGAGTATCCTCTGAGTATACGATCAAGTCGATGCGTTTTTTCCATGGCAGCGCGCTTAGGCAGCCGGTGCTTTTATTTCATTGGATTCTTGTTATTGTTTGTCATTGCCTCGATAAATCGCGATGACTACCATGCGAATATAACGATGAGCTCAATTCTTCTATCCTGCCATACCGCTGCTATTTCAAATCCTCGTTTAATCCACTCTCTGACGATTTCTCTGTATTCGAGCAAGTAGCCTAGACCAATGGATGTTGTTTAATAATTAACGAGCAGTAATAAAGTACGTTTGTGCCATTGCATATAAAGCGCCCATGACTGCTTAGCATTTGCGTTGTTTATTTGGGCTGTATACGATCAACATCGCAAATTCAGGTGTTCGTTGATTTCTACGGATAGGCCTAATTTTCCGTCAAAAATCGCATCTGCGCGTCGGTAATAAGATGAGAGTAGATTCCCAGGCGGAGCTCGTTCGTCGACAGTTGGCGCCGTGCAATGTGAACCAATCCGCGGCTCATGCACCGCCCTGCTGCGGTATGGGAACCGTGCCAAGTCAGCATCTAATTAACTAGACTGGGCTCTCTTACCCTAGCAACAATGATTCTATAGTTTTTATTGGTTCAAATTTAAAGCGAATAATCAATCAGAATTTTATGAAAATGCACCTTGAGAAAATGCATTTTGCTGTTTGAAAAATAAATATGAAATATTATAGAGTGCATTGTGATATTGCCAACGTTGTGCATTGCGCAAGTGATGTAATATCTTGAGGCCCAAAAGAATTATTCAAGTTAGGCATATCTAAAGCTTCTGTTAACTTGCTTTCATACCTAAAATATAAAACCAAAACAGGCTACACACTTCATGCACATGAATTTCGTATTGATCACTAATGTTTGCTCATCAATGCTGTTTTCACACTGCGTCTTTAATCGTTATTTTTAATTATGAAACCAGACAGTTACACTATAGCTCCATGACATGTGCCAGTGGCTCCGGAATGTGTTGCGGATTGCGGACTTGTCCAGTGTTCACAGCAGTCCGCTCTAGTCCAGCTGAACGATAAGTCCACCGCCAAATGCCATGCAAAGACTACTAAGCCAATCGATGTGAAGAAAATTCACTCAGTGCGTTTGCATGCAGACACTCAAAGAGCATTCAATATTAGCTGGTATTTAACAAAACTTGGGATACAGTGTGTATTTTAGGTCTATGTTGGTTAAAACAACCAGTAGGCCTAATTAGTGTTGTTTAATTTAAGTAAATAAGCCTTTTGACTATCTTAAGGGCCCTCAGTGGTTTTGAGGCGAAGAATCCTATGATTGAATTCAAATATTGAGACATTGGTAATTGAATAGAAAGCAGGCAAAATATGCAGTAATTCCCTGCTTACACGAAAACGGAAAGAATATCTTTATGTGATCTTACGTGCGATTTTGAGAGTGCACACTGCAACGCTCTCAGAATTTGGTCTTTCGGAGCGTGAGTTCCTACAAGGCAAGCTCGAACAAATCCGATGCATTCTCCTAGAGCGTTGCAAGCAGAAAATTTATACATTTGACTTCACACTCACGAGTCATTCTGATTGTTTATCTGTAGGCTCAAATGCAGTAGTTTCGCTGCGCTTTGTCGTTGACTATATCCAGCAATGTTATGCTATATTATCGTGCAAGACCAGCAATCCAGCAAAGCGACGTCAGTGTGCTGTCTAAAGAACACTGTTCGCTTCCCATTATTCAAGCAATTCGGCGGCAGAGTTTCAACGTAGCCTAGATTCACTCGGAGAGCGCGTTTATGCGGGCAATACTTTGGACAGTGCTGTTGTCGCCGTCGCAATTTAGCAGACGGCTTGAGAATTGGAGGGCTACCTATGAATTTAAATTGCATCTTGAACACGATCTTCCCTTAATACATACAGCCTACACGCAGTCAACGGCAGCAATCACCATAACGGGTACAGGATCACAAGCCCACACGCTACTGCGCGAGGTGAAAGGTCACAGAAAACCGACCCACACTGAATACTAAACCACACCGTATGGGCTAATAAATATAAATATTATCATTTTTGGCTTTGGTATGTCCCGTCCCCCAGTGAAGCAACGCTGAATCTGCGACCCAGAGTATCTTGGATTTTCAATTTTTTTATGGGAGGAGGGGGGGTGAAGAGGCGCTGACCAAACCGAACTTGCAAACAGATTGGAAACTTCGAATACGTCTAAGGATAGGCCTAGTCGCGGAGCTTCTCTCAGAATGATGATGAAACAGTTCTGAAGTGAGCCTGTGATACGCGCGATTAGCGACGAAATTAATGTGTGACATTAAACGAAGTTACTTCTCCGGTAAACAAGATTTTAGACATTATCCGTCATTAAGGCAAAGCAATAACTTTGAGGGCAGTCGGTCCCCCGCCTGTCAGCGCAGATTGTCGATTGATACGCTCGCAGTTCGCAATTCATCAAAAACAAGTGAACGGTTCGAGTCGGGGGTCGACATAGGATCAGCTTCCGCTTGAGACTACTGTAGAATCAGTGATAGCCTACCATAGGACCAAAACGAAATATCCCTAGATTCTGGGCATTTCTGCAAGAAATAGGCTATACTTAGATTGATTTTTTGCAAAAAATATCCCCAGCTCCGATTATAAATTCGCCATTAAAAAATATCTTCAGATATCTGGGAATTGCCGATTGCACTAAAAGTAGATCACTCAATTACGGCAACACCTCTAAATCTAGTGATATACCCCTATATTGCAGTGGCATCACTGTTTAGAATCTAAAATGGACGCCCAGACTAAAAGCAAGATGGCATCATCCGAGGCTATACCTGGCTGTTTATTTGGTTTATTGTTCTTCTTAATCTCTGCTCATGACATCAAATTTTACTCCAATCAAAGGGCTTATTTATATCGTGACCGTTTCGCGCGTCTTGCAATTCTGCATAGCATATTTTGCATTCTTATTTTTTATACACATTTTAATTGCAGAATCGATTGATGACGAATGAGAAAATATGTTAAACATCAGGCCTATGTTCACTTAGTACCAGTAAAGTAAATTAGAGGCCGAGTAAAATTTGTTGACAAGGGTTGAACAACTTTCCTAGAATCATCCGCAATTTACCATGACCACCTACTGTAAACTAATCAAAGTCCTTGTGCTGCGTCGAGTGGGTAGGACCCGAAACCCTGTCCTGCTGAGCTTTGATCGAGCACGTTTTCGCGTGACCAAACTTCTAAACTCAGTAGAAAGCCAACTCCATCGTGTGGCCTTTATCTTAATTTGAAATAAATAAATAAAAATTAATTTCGAAAGTATAACTAGGCTAATCGAAGCGTCACTGGTGTGACAGTAACCAAAAAGGAGGTGTGATTAATATTTAGGCCTAACTATGACAATTACACTGATACAAATGTGTAGTTAATTCCAGTACATGTAGCTTAGAGGTCCACAAACAATCGCAAATATATTTAAGCTGTAAGTGTAGCCTGTATGTCTAAAGTAGCTATGTGACCAATCATGATATTTCATATTAGTCACATAAATCCATAAATTTGTCGGAATCGGTCAGACGGTGCCCATGGAAGTCGGAACCCGCTAAGGAGTATGTTAAAAAATTGCATCTAACGAGAAGAGCAGAAATTGTTAATTCTGCTAGCCTATGGACACTCGCTTCGAATAAGCCGGTGAAGATCCGTTATACACTGCTCTTGCGAGGCTACGATGTAGTGGAAAATATTATTGATCTCTTAATCATAAGTGTATCTTCTCGGAGCGAGTGTAGGCTTATAGGCCTATTCTGTACATATGCATGTACGTACAACGTTGGTTTTTTTTATTGTCTCATCTTAATTCCATCTTGTGTGGATCTAATCGGAGATCTAATCTTGAAATGGATAGTGCGTAATTGTTGAGTCACGTTGGACTCGGTGAAGGGGATGATGTAAAGCAGTCAATGCCGATGAGGTGGAAAAGAAAGCACTTATTGGACTAAATCATAAAATATTGCGATTTCAACTGTGAAACAATTTTGAGCGTACAGTTTCAATTCAATGATATTACATATCATTGAATTGAAACTGTAAGCAGTTCAAATTACGCTCAAAATTGCTTAATGACTCTGCAAATCCTTAGCAATAGTTTTCTAGTATTGTAATGAAAACATCAATTCAAAGAGCTGCTATACAAACACGCTATACAAAACGCAGGCCAAATGAAACCAAAGCTGTATTCAAAAAGTACATGATGATCAAAACAAAATATAAATTGACACTAATACTACCACATGAATTGATATGCTTTACAATTGATAGAACATGCATTGACAAAAGAACTATGCCTAACTTAACTGTCTTTAACTGAATGATTATGAACACACATGGAATTGTTATACTATATTTCAATATGAATTAGATACAAAAAATAGTAAAGAAAAGTATTAGTTCACATAAATTACATAAATATATAACAATCTTATTTTGTTACACTATACAAAGAAAAGCCTAGTTAACAATGCATTAGCTAAAGTAGGGACTGCTGACAACACGAATAACAACAAAAACACAAAAAAACAAAAACCAGAAAAAACAATCAATAGGAAATACATTTACACAAACCCACTGTTATATTATCATTATATTATATTAAAGAGCACGGGCCAAGAGATTCTGCTCTAACGTTGAAAATCCCCGTATAACATTTGAGCCAAGTACCATATAATAAAATCTCTCTCTCAAGTTGTTGGCGGTAGAGTAGTATGCTACCTAAGATCATCCTGTCGTACATGATCCCGCTGTCGTGTTATCAAAACTGCTATCACACACGTGTCAAATATCTGTCATAGAAAAAATTATGCCAAAGTCATCAAAATTCAAAATTTCGAAAACAGTCATCAAAAACTCAACTATACGTTTGTTTCCGAGTACTTAAACTCAGCAGCCGCCACCCCCTCTTCATCCCTGCTCCGCCCCGCTGTCGCCAGCGACCCCCCCGACAATCTACTCATCGAACGACCCCCCTCACACCTCCCATTCCTTCTCCCACACCCTTCTACCTCACTCTCGCACTCGCTGCCCCCCTCCTCCGCATCACTGCCCCCTTCCCCCCCCTCCTCCACGCCCCTGTTAACGAACGTCTGGACGCTGTCCCCCCCCGGGAGGGAGGCCGCGCGGCGAGATGCGCGCCGGGGCCCCCGCTGACGGGAGAGGGATCGGGGGGGGTCATGCAGGCTCAGACAGCGGCAGAGGACCCAGCCGAGCACGTGGAGGACGAGCTGAGCGGCGAGGGACAGCAGGACGGCGTGCAGGGCGGCGGCGAGGACGCGCTGGGCCGCGTCCACACACGGTTGGAAGGAAGCTACGAGGTCTCGCTCGTACTCTATGCGCTTGAAGCCTAGGTTGTTTGCAACAAGAAAAGAATAAGAGAAAAAGCGCTCAATGATGAGGAGCTTTTGAGTTTCTGAAAATATGAGTATGTCTTTGTGATGGTTTACAGCATTGGTAATTGTCACTAGGACTCAGATTAATACCTCAGCATATCATATCTTTATTGACCCGTAGAGACTAGGTTAATACCTCAGCATACCAAACTTTTATTTATCTTATTGTCTTTATTATTATCTTTATCTTATTGACCTGTAGAGGTTAGGTACACCACATTGATTTGCCGTATTATGGTCGAGGAGGAGGCTGGAGTGGATTATTTGCTTCGCAAAGTCGCAGTCGCAAAATCACAAAGTCACAAAATGCATTTTAACAAAAATATCAGACTACGGACAACAGCTACAGGAGCTTCATTTTCTGACCTTACACGCACTGTATTCTGTGTGTTTCGTAAATTTGACGCCTGTCAGCTTGTATTTTTTTCACATCGGTTTCTTTGAAGTGCTAGTGATATCTCTGTCTAATTACCTTCACTGTTATGCAACTATTTAGTGTGTATTATAAGCTTAATTGAGCCGTAGAGATTAAATATGGGCCCAAGCCTGGGATATATTGGGTATCTCTTTTCACTTATTTTCGTTTCTTCCCCCTTCTTCGCTTGTATTTTGTACTGAAATAGTCAATTAAAATAAAGTATGGTTGTTTCTTCAGGCCAGGTCAACTGGTCAGCAAGACCGCCCTCTTTAATCAGCGAGACATGTAACTCTTTACCCGCGAACAGCTGCGGCTGCAGAGGAATGAAGCTACAAGGCAGCAGCGGGACGTCGAGAAGCACCGGGGACGCGCCCACATCACAGCTCCACCCAGGACGCCCCGTGTTGGTGATCGTACACATCTCAGAAATATAGCGGACCGTCTCAAGCGCTTGTTCTGCTTACAATTATACAGGGAAACGTATTATTGCTTATATTTTTCATCAAAGATGCAAACAAAGATATGAAATAATTAACCAATTTTTAAAAGTAGAATACATGCAAAATTATTTAAAATAATATATACTTGACAATAGTATTAATCCTGATGTCCGATGAACATTAAATCCGATCAATATTCTTAGCAATATTACCTCATATCTTAGCTTTGTAATCGATCTTAGCAATATTATCACTTATCAATAAATCACCTAATCAATCAATCACTCAATCAATCAATCAATCAATCAATCAATCAATCAATCAATCAATCAATCAATCAATCAATAAGTGGTGAATCATAAACATCATCAACAGAACAAGCACAGCAGCAGTATTTACTTTGCATGCAAATGTATTACATGCAGTACACATACACATATTAACGAACACAAAAAACAACTACGGTTGTAAATTCCGCCTCACCGGCATTAAAGTGATCGACCAGACTCTGGAGGTTCTTCAGTTCCCACCTCATCTGCTGCTCGTACCTCCTCAGCGTGACGTTGTTGTAATACCTCGCCTGTACCTCGACCCCAACATTCGTCTCATTCACTCTCACAGCCAACGAGTCCACGAACACCCCAAACGCATTGACGCTCAGCAGAAACTCCATATCGACCAGCAACACCAGTGACCTCAGGCATCCATAAAGAATCACAAAGAATATTGATAGAAAAATAACTTTCGGAAATGCGGCGCTTTCCAAAAGACGGCCGAAAATGATGCGAAAAGAAGCGAGAGGCGGTTTTTGATCAAAAACAAATGAGGAATTGTCATTGAAGTGAAGTCCACGAGATAAGGAAGAACTTGAGCGTGGTATGGTGGTATTTGACCGAGGGAGAGTCGAGTAGGACCGTGGTAGGGTTGAATACGACCGCGGCAATGCAAAATTTGACTGCGGTAGGGTCGCTCGAGACAGGGCTGCCCGCGGTAGAGTACAATTTTGAACTATCAACGTTTGCGGATCGATGTAGATGTTATGCTGGTTTTCTTCATTCATTGCGTTTATAGCGGTTAAATCTTGCTGACTATTATTGTAATACCTAAATGACATTGATGATAGGGTTCGACGCAATCGCAGAACGGATCCCGCTCTGTCGCAATGATCAGGCGTACAAAACCTTCGCTGAATCACTTTAGCCATGAGATAAGTCAATGACAGACGGTACACCAGCATGAAACAATCCATCAGAAGAAATAATGTCCTCATCAAGTTCACATCGACCTCTTCGGTAAAGTAACTAATAGAAAGAGTTGTTGGATTCTCAGTTTTTCCTCGAGTCTGTGCCGAAGAGTGAGCAAGCAGTTTGTATTGCAATGTTCTGCCGCTTACGGTTGACTCGTCGAAAAGAAACGATGTAAAGAAATGGGCCGAGTGAAGCTGATAGTACGGAGTCAGGCGACTGAAGTTGAAAATCAGATTAGTGTCCAGAGTGGCAGCGAGAATGTCTGATGACTTCTCAGGTGGATGGGGAAGTTGCTTTTCAAATCTATGCAACAAATACAGTGCAGATGGAAGTGCTAATGCAACTACAATACATCATGCAAAATTTACTAAAATATATATACAAATTATTTATAATAATGAAACTATTCAATATAAACCTAATACCAGCAAAAATTTTGAATTAACAGACGTACTGGTTTAACGATTTTGCATTTAATTTTGGAGTATCAAAAGCAATGATACATAAAACAGCATATTTTGCAAAATATAACAGCATTAACAGCAAAGAATGGAATCAACTTAAAAGAAAACTTAAGGGCAAATATAATAAGCCAAAACAAAATTTTTCAACTAAATGGGTCTTCAGCATTGTGATTGCTTTATTTTATAAACTTGATCATGAACTTGAACATAAACTTGATGCTGATAGGGCAGTGAATATAAACACATTCTACAATTTTCATTTGCGAATCATGTTTATATCATACCGTGATTTTTAATAGTTATTGGGACGTCAACAAAAATGGTCAAACATAAATAATATGATTATAATAACCAATAAATGTTTAACTCTCTCAAAAAAACACTATACATGCATTAGTTAACAAAAGATACGTTCTGTAAAAGGGATAGCAATGCCTCACCTTTGCCAAAATTGAGACGACCAAAGCTGCACCTCATTAACTTCCTGGATCTCAAGAAAGCCTGCAAAGTCAACCGCCTTTCCGCTGAAATTGCACTCGTTCTTCATCAGCTTGGTCAGCAGATCCTCGGGCCGACTGCTTTCGTTGAACAACCTCTGCGGAAAGTTGAGCCAATCGTTTTGGAACACCGTGTCCAGATAGTTTCTGTATCCGATCGTCGTCGGAATTAAAACGGTCATCAGGCGATCGCGGTAATCCAAACAAAAGGCTTCCAAATTGGTCGCGTAGCGACGCATTCTCGCCAACATTCTGTCGTGAAGCACGACACCGACGGACGCATTATTTTTGTTCTGAATTTTTCTTCGCAGCTCGCCGCTAAAAATCCGATCCACGCGAGCGGCAACGCTTTCATATAACTCCCCAACGTAATGATTACAAGCCGTCTGCATGCTTCTTACCAGTTCTTGCTGACGAGTCAGCTCCGTCACTCCGTGCTGCTCAACAGAAAGAGTCAGCAGCGCGGTAAAATTTTGCTTCTCGGCCTGTAGAGACTCGACGCGCGATAAAATAGCGAGGTCAGCTTCGATCAATATGAAAAAAGATATGTAGAAAGTCGTGAAGGTGAAGACAAGGCAGTAGACGATACGATATGTGACGTAAGAGCAACAAAGACATCTGCCCATTCGACGAGAAGAGTTTTGTAATGGGCGCCGTGGAGGACGGATTTCCCCGATGGAATTTTGTCTCACGTTTCTGGTGCGCTCTTGATAGGATGATTTATTGTCAGCCTGAGATTTGCGTGATGCCTTTGCTGTGACCTGAATCAATCCATGAAAATAAGACTAAGTACGATACCTGCACAATTTAATTATGATAGTTTTGCAGATTTTAAACTATTCAAGTCAATCAAACTTAAAGTCAGCAAATTTTTGTAAAATCAACATTTATTTTGAAGAAGTATGATCCTATTTAACAGATAGCCTGTATTTATATCTTTGAAAATGATTTTTAATGATCCTAAAACTAAACGGTCTTCCATTCCTTTATAAATTCTGCACCATTGCATTGCATCTAAATTATAATAACCTCACATGGTCAAACTTCTGTTCACAAGTATGCAATATGTAGTAAATTAACACCATTATTAGCAAATCGACAAAAAATCCGTTCACATCTTGAAATTTTTTTTACATGAAATGCTACAAGAGATATGCACACAATGTCGGTATGCAACTCACTGTTTCTGTGTAGACATAGACTGCGATGAAGAGGACTAGTGACAGAAATGTGCACGACGCGATTGCGAGAAAGATTGCGAGTGAGAACTCTTGTCGGCGCTGCATTCTCATCGCTTCTGGCTCTGCCGCCACATTCTCCTCCGTGACGTCATCTACATAGAAACAAAAATAAAATACATACCTAAATGTATGACTTTTAGGCTGAAAAATTATGATCGGTGTCCTTGTAACGAGAAGAGTGGATGAATGCCGCATGTTGCGTAAAATTCTGATAGAAATTTTTGACACACAATGCTGTTTTTTAAAATGTTAAAGCGTGAAACATGTTGGCTACGTTAGAACAAGAAATCATTTGTCTACGCCTCGCCAAATCTTTGAAGATCTCAGATCTATAAAATTTCAAGTATATTAATAGTTTTTGACACCTGTATTAAAGTGAAATTGCCGCAATGAAATAGCAGTTGACCATAATGAACACTTGAATGTTATGAACAATTTTTCCACATTGAGCTTATTTTATCATATAAATTTTAAACAATAAAAAAATTGATTAAAGAAGACACATTTTATAAAATGTTAATTGCATAGATATTCAGAATTTTATATTCCGCAAAGGAGATGTACTATTCATGCTCACCGTGTAGGTGACCTCCATCAAGGGTCAGCTGGGTAAGGTGAAGGTCATGGTTGCGCTTGCCATCCCACAGGTGAAGGTCAAATGTCTTCTCACCCTGCTGCGCCCGGTTAGCCACCTGGACAGGGACAACCAGATGTATTTTTTGTATCAACATGATCTTTATGTCACCTTAAAGGCACTACAATTATTGAACAAAATTAAGATAAAATCTAAACAGCCATGAACTTAAAGTGAGGCGCCAGAAAGCAGTGAAAGATTTAGAATCTGTGCAGTAAGCTGAACCACATGATAGGGTTTATTGAAGATATCTCACAAAATTCACTAACCATGCAAAAGGAGTCAAGTAACGATTGAGGCATGAATTAAATTGACGCCGCACAAGTGCTAAAAGTTGCAGTTTATCTCGCAATCTGATAACCTGATTCAGCTCTCATGGAACAGGGGCCAAATTTCAGAGAGTCCACAGATTCTACGTAAACCACAGACAAAGGACACCTTAAAAGTGATGTTGAACTCCACTGGGCAGTGGATGAGCAGGTCAAGGCGGAACAACTCCTCCTCCTCCAGACGACTGACGAGCGTCACTCCTAGGTAAGCCGGACACCCACTCATCCTGCCTGCAAAATACCTGCATAGCTAAATTGGTTCGTAGTACCTATAAAATAACTGCTTGGCTCATCCTGTTTGCAAAATATCTGCATGGTTGAATTGGTGCATTACCTACAAAATAGCTGCATGGTTCATGTTGCATACAAAATATCTGCATCATGCCTACTGCCTACGGCGTAGCACAAAGTAGAGCTCAAACAACTTGAACTACGATAAGAAAATATCTAAAATATAAAATAGCTAGATATTCTAGATACAAGACCCTACCTAGGCTATACAAAACTAGAAAGAAAGCTACCTTACAATGAATGCAAGCAATCGCATTAGTCTCTATAACGCAAAACGATAACTTTGCCAAATTTGTCACTTACTAGCAGATTTCGGTAATCAAAATGTTGTAAGTCCAAATCGTGAAAAGAGGTCAAAATCATATATATTATGGGCGAAAATTCATACTTGATACATAATCAATACTCAAATATATATACGGTATTTCTAATACGTTTCCTTCACTGAGGTTTACTACTCAAATGATGATAGAGCAATCATAAATAAAGTATTAATCAATTCTTACCTGAAAGAAAGATTTCCCACATTCTGCCTCCTGAAGTGAGTTCCAGCGTGGCTAACAGCGACCCGTCAGTCAGCACAACCGGGCCGCCATTTTTGAAATAGTTTGAAAGCACAGACATGTTTCCTGTCAAAAAACAAACACTTCATGAATTATTTAGCAATGTTTGATTGTTTGTTTTATCACAAACTGATAACACCTATGTGTTTAACAATTATTTATACATCCTCAACGTCACATATTTTGCATGTCTCAGTTGTTGCCCATTTCCAATTAGAATACAAAATTTAAACCACTAACGACACATCCACCAACACATCAACCAACACAGTACACACATATTCAGAGTTCAAAAGAAGAATAATTAACCACTCACCTATAAAAATATCAATGCAGCCACTTAAAAAAAACCGAAAGACAAACTTTGACTGCATCCACCTCAAACAACACCGCACCCACCCGGCACACTCAGTCGGATATACGGCGGATTGTCGATCGACTTGAGGAAGTATCGGAAGGATCCGCTGCTATTTCGCGTCGCGACGGTGACGTTAGCGTAGAACGTCGCGTCGCGCGTGACGGGCTGACGAAACTTGGTGACGTTCTTGGCGCAGTCGTTGTCGCGCGACCACGTGGACGTGCTGTAGTCAAACGGACGCTCGAACTGCGTCGACGCGACGAATATTCGGTTGAGCACTTCCTGGATGATGACCTGTTTGTTGCACAGAGTGGATTAGCGGCCAGTTGGTCAATTGAGAGCTATTTGAATGATCTCGGATCATTTACAAACCGCTAATATATTAGCGAGTCAAAGACAGATCCGAGATTGAGATCACATTTGCATGATCTGATTGGATCCTGACGTCTTTTTTTTGCGACAATTTAGAACCAAATATGGAACAACTGGCGCTTATTGAATCAAAATGTAGATAATATATGCAAATGAAGCGATTGCCCTGTAGACAGACACACTATCACTGTTCTATCTAAAGCAGGCATCGATGCTGGTCACTTTAATATCATGCAAACCGCTTCTGATCGACGATAAATCATTATTAAACCTTAATAACAACTGTTGTTTACAAGCGCGTATCTATGTACGTTACATTGAATTTATGTCTCAGCAGCTATTTTGCCCTAATACCATTTCACTGCAAAATTAATATTGCTTATGACTAATGCGTGCTGGATTTGACTAAGCCGCATGCTTCTTCATCATCTACTTTAGTTAAACCCTTCTATGAAGTCACTTATAGCCATTATGTTTCGTGATGAAGAAATAAAATATCGAGACACGAGTAGCCCTACTACCCTGCCGGGTCTGCCGCGATGGTCCTCGGGCCAGAGCGTGTGCAGGGAGTATGAGACCCTCCCCTCCCCCTCCTCGGCGCCGTACAGAACAAACTCCTCCCGCGGCTCAAACCCTGCGTTGTGCTCCACGGTAAGGAAGTCAACGACGTGTCTCCCAGAGCTCTGCCGATCGTCCTGAGATCACAGTACTTTCATAATTCTGAGCTTAGAGAGTCATCATTTATACGATAAAATGTTTTAGTGGTCACCGCATAGCCCAAGTGCACAAGGCCAAGAATAATGCTTAGCATCGTGGCGAACATAGTTCTCAGTCAAAATTTGGCTTTTTTCATTCAGTATCATCAACCGATAAGTTCACACCAAATTTCAATACGGGTGCCAAAAAATATTTATGAAACATGCATAGGAAGATAGGTCTTTGCAAGGAGCCAGAGCGCTTTATATTATTCAGTATATTTATTTCTTCACTTTTTTTCTTCACATTATTCAGTTTTAAAAGTTTCAATTGAGACCAGATTTCAATATGTAAAGAAAAGGTCCCCCATGACGTCACTGAATGCCTACAAAGTCTGAACCCACTACTATCATCATCATTAATATTATTTCAAAATTTCAAGAATCTCAACGATCTCACCTCAGCAGGGTAGATCTTGTGCTGAATCTTATCTGTCAGGAAGTTGGTCGAGGGAATCTGGACATAGTAGAAAATTTCATAGAGGACGGAGGACCGAAGGCGCTTTATGTGGCAGCGATGTTCGTTTGTGATGTCGTCGAACACCGGCTGGAGGGTGTAGCGGTACGCGTCGCCTGAATAAAAATAACTCTAACGTCTGGGTCCTCCTATGTTTCCCTTGGAAATATTGTAGCGATAGCGATCATTTTGAATTTTAATATCATTACAGAATTCAACATAAGTATGTTGCAATTATATATTGAAGTATGTATGCATAGAATGCGATCAACTTTTTAGACAAAAAATTCAATGCGTATGTATTAAACTGTTTTATAAAATTTTGCAGGCCATTATAATTAAAACTCACTCAGGTAGATTCCAAATGATGGAAAAATGACTTGTTATGGGTGCTTTACATCACCAGTTTATGTGTATAAAAAAACAGCCCTGAGCTTATGTATCGGTTGCAGTTTGCGATGATAATCAATCATAAATTACATTTGAGACCCATAAGGGAATTTTTGCGTCCGCACTTATCATTACAAGTCTGTCGCCTCTTTACCCAGATACGCGTTTGAACTATTAATGGTCAAAAAGACACTAAAGGTGTTGGTTTCTACACATTTCTTTAAACATTGCAGTTGTTTTATGCGTCAAATCCACTAAAAATAAAGCGGCCAGTATGCGTGACGCACCCATGGCGCATTCAATCGGCGCGTCAGCGCACTCCCGACTGAGCGCCATCTTGCAGTCGAACAGGGTGTAGCAGTCCACCTGACAGCACTTTCGCTCAAAGATCTCTGCAAACATCATCATCTGCCTTTCATCCGCACCTCATTATCAATCAAATCCGTATTTCTGTAATATGTATTTCAATAGCACATGTATTTCAAATGATAGCATTTTTTTGTAGTTCTAGCGGCAACCCTGATACATGTAATTTATTGTGCACCGGCCTGACATATAATATGGAGTCGGTGGCGATGCAAAATGTCTACGATACTCATTTTAGCAAACTGAGCAAGATATGGCATGTATAATTTCTGCATAATTAAATAAAAGTAGACAAAAATCTGTAAATTGTACGTTGGCTAGAATTAAAAATACATAGTGTCACTAGCATTGTAAGAAACATGACTGCAATAGAATACATATCATTTTATAAAGTAAAATACAAAGTGATTAACTCATACGATTCAGAATATTGTGTCTCTTCACTTAAATCGAGAAAAGGTAGCTCTAATAAAAAAGCATAAATTAAGAAGTTACAGTATACACAGGCTGGCTTACCTAATGACAGACATCGTGGCTGGTTGACACACTGATCACATCGAGACATCGCCGATTTGCATTTCTTGGAGGGAAACCTAATGGGTCTGACGGCGCTGTGTGACTGGTTGAAGATGACCCTTAGCAGTGCCGAATGCTCAGTACAAACAATGCTGTTCTCCGCTGACTGCAACGGCTCCGGATACGTTCCCTGCAAACATGTATGTGGTTCTATTGAAAAGTTAGAATCAATACAAAATAAAAGCATGTTTAGTCTATACGCAGCAATCATTTAAGCAATTCCTCTTTTTTATCTGCTTTCGTAGAGTGTTTCTAGAAAGGCTTTTATGTCAATAAATAGTTGAGCTTAAAGAAGAAATGCAATAACACGAGTTCTTTCAATAACAAATATACAAATTATTGCAAAGTAGAAAAAAAACTGAAAGTTTCTAACTCGAACCTGCAAGAATCAATCAATTTTAGTAATACGTCGATACTACAGTAACCAAGAAATTATAAAACTACCTTAAAATCCGCCAGTAAGGCCTTTATTACATACATATATTTGATATATCAGCATTTTTTCCATATACTTTGCAAATCAACACAACGTAAAAAAGAGACAAAGAAAACTGCATAACAGAAAAGAACAAGCCAAAATGCCAAAAATTGGGAAAGATAGTTCATGCATACATGCATGAAAGCATGAAACATACATGCGACCAGTGATTTTTTATAGCAAACACATTTGTTTAAATAAATCAAACTTCAACGTTTGAAAACGCCGTTAAAACATGCCCCTACCTTAGCCTTCCATGAAGAACAGTATTGAAAACAAAATTGAACAATATTATAACGTAACCCAGAGCAACAGTCCTGAAAATAAACCTACTCTGAGTAATTGGATCATATTGTGTATTGCACATACGCTGCATTCAAAGTGTGTACCAGAATTTAGCAAGTCATTGAAACCGGCGGTTGGGCGGTACTATTTTAGCAATAACAGCTATTGAAGCCATGCCATTGGGCTTTAAATTGTTTCAAAATCAAATTAGTTACATTAAATATAAAACATTAAAAACATCAAATAATTGTCGTTTTTCAAGCGCCAAATCTCTCTGTCCGCACAATTATTAATTGTACGTTAACTTTGTACCTACGCCAGAAATACCAAATAATCATAGCATCAGCAAGATCATAGCCGTGCATATCCAGAAAGTGCTTTTCTTTGCCGACGCTTCATTATGTCAACAAACGGAATTTAAATGGAATCATCTAAAATCATGTTTTATGCCTGTTTTGCGCATACGATTCAGCTAATGTATTCAATGAATGCATGATGCAATCATCATGACGATATGTAAACCAATGTACATTGACCAACCATTTTGAGACAAGCCTCGTTGGGCGTGCGATGGAGGAAGGCGTCCCCGTCGCTGTACCAGTATGGACACTTGGGCTTGGAGGCGTCCTTCGAGTCACAGCTGATGACTTCAGCCGCCGTTGTCCTGTCTCGTGATATCTCTAGCGTCGCGCTGTAGTAGTCGGGCATGGGGCTTCTGCAAGAATGGCTTGCACATTGTGTAATGTGCAGTTAAGGATCATTTCTTCATCTTTCAAAATAGTCTATGAATGATCAAATTATCAAAAGATAGCTCTGTCTTTATAATATATTCTTTGGTGTTTGTTGAGAATGAAAACTGCAGTAGTCACACATATTTACACACCTGCAGTAGTATCTAATACTACACACTGCAGCAATATCTATTACATACCACACACCTGCAGTAGCATCTGTCACACACACCACACCAGCAGTAGTCGCACAATATCTTTACCCTACACACCAGCAGTAGTGTTTACTATACCAGAAGTACTCGCACAATTAATATATACATGGCAGTAATACTACACTTCTACAGTATTTTTGCAGTAACACTACACTCCTACAGTATTCGCGCAGTATCTACACACCTGCAGTGATCACGTAGTATCCACTACACATCACACACCAGCAGGAATCAACCCCTCCAGGTCGGGGAACAAAGAATTGACCTGTAGCCAAGAGCTCCCCGGGCGAGTCGCACTAAAGAGGGGGGAGCGTTTCTTTGCTTGGCACAGCCGAGGCCTAAGCACTGAACCGGACTGTAACAGTCTTTGTTACAACACACGGCCCTTAACTCCTAAAACACACAAGCCAGCAGCAATCGTGCAATAATTATTACACACAACAGACCTGCAGTGATCGCGCAGTATCTGTCGGTAGCGCGCCTTGGCCTCGCTGCTGTTGGGGTCACTGAGCATGTACTTGTTGTCCCCTTCGTGTCCCACGTCCCCGTACTCAGGGATCAGATCCACGCCCTGCACCCCCACGCTCACGCGCAGGCCTGACTCGCGTTGCCAGAAAAAGTCCGACGCCTGCGCAATGTAAATAGTTTCAATACTGTGAAACACTTTAAAATTTCTGTGCGTTCATTTTGCGATTTGGTGTTTCGGAAATTTTGCTGCAATTACTTTGCGTTATTGAGGACTGTCCATAATATATAGCAGCTTTATTTTTGCACACGTAATTTTTGAGTGTTCCACCGATTCGCATAATTGGGCAAAACAACATGCGCCAGATAATTTCATGTTTTACAGTATTCTCAAGCAAATATACAACCCAACGTACGGTCACAAAGAAGGGCAGCAAATGATAATCATCTGTGCTTGTAATAATAATAGTAATTATGGAACATCAAATCTATCATTTTTATAATAGCAAGCAAGAGAAACCTTTAAAAGCATAGTTCTTCAGAGCTATACAATCTAACCTGCGTGGTGTCAGTGACGTAGTAGGTCGCCTCGAGCTGACGTGTAGCGTGCAGATCCTCCGCAAACACATTGCTTGAGTGCTCAAACTTCTGCTCTGCTCAGCAAATATGCTTGTCTATTAGCATTCATTATACACCCCTTATAAAAAACTTAAACGTAGGCCCTGCAAAGACATACCTCTAAACTACCATGATATTATAGTGCCTATCTTGTAACATTCGATATATTTCTTCAAATACGGTAGTTGATGGGTTCAAGAAAAAACAAATCTCACTTTTTTTTTATTTTATACGAAAATTTAATCGAATTTAATCGAATCTTAATGTTAGTAGACCGTGGTCTGTGTGTTGAGTTCACTTCTATCATTTCTGCTAAAGTGCTGAATATTTTTAAACTAGGCCAAAGAGATGTAGCGATTTCTTTCACAAATTTCAGAATAGGCGTGTAACTTCAAAAAGAAATAGAAGAAAGTAAAGCTACTCTTTCAAGGGTGAAGAATACGAGGAAGAATCACAAGATACCAGTGCAACTTACTTTTCCGCTTTTTTAGTTCATGCTTTGCTTCTAACAGTTCTGAAAAGTCCACAATAACAATGATAAAATTACATGTATATCATTTTTCAATTTATATATATTTTTTTTTATTCATACATTTT
>JAQIWG010002461.1:0-20344 GCA_034695025.1 Chamaedrilus cognettii | reverse complement strand
GGGTTAGGGTTAGGTTCCATATGCTATTCTATACTATGTTGTCGTTTTGGTGGTCGTATAACAGACAAGTACCTAAATTTGTGCCTTTAAAATTTTGAAATAAATTTAGGGTTTTTTCGAACGGCAGTTATGGGCTGCCGTTTGTCCTTCTAGGTCAAGGTAAGAGTCGAGGTAGGAGCTGAGGAACGACTATGAACTCGACTCTTAGAGTCAAAAACCAACAAAAATGGCATTGTCAAACATTATAATTGACAACGGTATAAAACACAGCTATAGACCACATAGCAGCACGCTATTGCACAGATGCACTTGTAAAAAAAACTTGATATATTACACTTCCTCAAAAGGCTATTAAACTGGGATAGAGAAGAAGCATTAAGTTATACAACAGTGGAATATGTACATAACACAGCAGACACTAAAATCAAATAATCCAAAAACTAATACACAAAATAACAAGCAGACATTAAAATCAAGTTTTCATTTAAATCAGCTCGACAATCAGCTCATCATCCGCGTAAAATCAAAGATAAAAATAATTGTAAATAATTGGCATAAATAATTCTAATTGGAACTTATAAACTAATAATAATATTTATCAATATCATTGAAAAAGCCAATTACAAGGCATGTTGGTTACATTTTGCTAAGCACTAAAACTCCCTGCACGGCAAAATAATTATCAAAAATAGTGTATTTTTACAATGCCATTGAAGCACAAGACTCACAACCCTTTGTGAACAACAACGAAAAGCAATTAGCTTCAACATAACAGTTAAAAAAATGGTAATTATTCGGTACTATTGACACAAATCAGGAAAAAAAATCAAAGCCAGATGGCCAGCAGAATGCACAAGTTCATGGATAATGTGTAGTCAATCCAGCTGCACGGCGTTAACAGGATGTATATAAACACCTCTAATTCATTTAAAGTACAGTTAATACTACAGATATAGTATAATATATACAATAACAATTTTGAAGTTAAATTTTTGGTCTGCTTGTAAATACTGCAGACATGTTAGTTACTAAACAGTGTAATTTCCAATTTAATGATGTATTTTGTGCGTGTATAATATTTGTTATCATATTTAGTTAAAAGCTAATATTTATCTCTGTTTGGGAATTATAATCACCCCTTTTATTTATTTTTCATTAGCAAATGAAGACCATAGTACACAAAAGCAGGAATAGAATTCTTGCGAATAATAATGAACACTGCTTTAAATACCTGCACTCATTCTTCATTTTTGACTAACGTACGTAAAAGAATAAAGTTTTCATAATAAAACATATATTTTTCTCACGATATCCGAAACCACAGAAATAATTCTTTAACAGACGTTTTGTGCTTTCAAAATTATTATCGTTATCAGCATACCACAATCCAAATAAAATTTCATGCTTTCTTGAAAGCGATTTGGCAAACTTAACATCTCCACATAAGTATTTCTACAACAATCACTTTGCATCGGACTGATTTTCTACATGCATAAGCATATACCATCTACTAAAATAACATAAATTAATTTTGTTCTACAAACAGTCACATCAACAAAATGAATATAATTAAAACTACAAATAATGTCTTGATGCATTCATGTTAACAAAACAATTGATGTCATTATAAACGCAATGATGTCAGAATTACACAGTCTCTTCAATAAAAGCAACATCATGAAGAGCTCTATTTTTAAAATTGCTCTAAAGAAGCAAATATATCAAGAAGATAATTATTTCTTTTCAAACATGACTAGACTACGCTGTGAGTACTTGATCTGGTATGTATGGCAAAGCCATAAAATGCCTCTAATACTGAAATTCCAAAAAAATTTATGACTACGTTTCTAATGACTACATTTCAATAAGAAAATATATCCTTCACGCTTGATTGTCCATTGATAAATCATTTTGAAAAACGTAAAGTGAGATTTTTCCACTTGTGTAAAAGTGTTTTTCGTAATACATAGACTGTGAAATAATAGATCCACATTTTAAAAAAAAATTCACACACAAATGGACAAGTTAGAAAACCTCAAGATATCAGTTTCAAACACAAGCTAATATTTTCATATTGTTTCACAATAAATAAAAATTTTCTACTAGTCTATTTAAAAAGCTATATTTGATTTTTAGAGATAATTCTATTTCGCACCCGTTCCTTCCAAGCTGGAACCAGAATCACAAGTCCTGCCGATTAAAAAACAATTGCCTTGCTGACCAACAGTGCACGCATCAGAACAATAACAATACATTAACATCACAAGTTGAGATAGAATCATAGATATCACTGAAGCATTACATCGTCAGGCCTCACTAAACACCTTCGCTTGTCCCATATTTGATGTAACACTACTCCTCAATAACTAATTTTCTCGTCAGCAACGATGTTCCACAGACTGAACAGAAGTGATGATTCAATATGGTAATCCCTCATCAGTCCATATTATATCTCTCGTTGCTTGCAATTCTATATATTCTACCGTTAGCAAGTCTGTCGCTATCCGTTACCTGATCTATCACTAGCTGTTAACCAGTCTGTCTCCAAATATCAGCCCATTACTCAACCTGTCATTAGTTAAAAATCAGTCTGTCTCTAACTGTTACCAGTCTGTTGCTAGCCGTCGCCCAGTCCCTCCCCAGCTGTCGCGCGTTCGGTCGCTAGACGCCGCCGCTCGTCGCCTCCGGTCTGTGTCGCAAGATCCCATTCACCTCGTGCGCGACGCTCTCGTGGAACACGACCTTCTCTTCTGACCGGCTCGTGGCATGGTGTCGGCGCGGGGATGCCAGCGACACACCGTCCTTCACCACGATGACACCGCGTGCTGGCGCGGCGTCACTGTCGCTGCGGTGGAGGTGACTCCGTGTGTGGCCTTGCGCCGCCATAGCGGCGGTGGTGGCCCCGCCGCTCTCCACCCTCTCCCTCCTCTCTCGGCTTTCCTTCTGCTCCGCCCCCTGGTCCCTCGACGCCGTGTCGAAGCCCGTTCTCGTCTGCTTCGATGTCGGCGCCGCCGCTACCGCCTCCGAGGGCGCCAGAGAGACAACGACCACTTCCTTCCTCTCCGGCCAGAGGCCGAGGTAGTGGCCGTACTTGCGGAACACGTACCGGATCACCTGGAGGCAAACAGATCGCAAACATAATAATGATAATAACTCAATAATAATAATAAATAATAATAATAATACAGCGGATTTCCTACAGCGCCACTACAAGTCCGGGGAAAAATCCGGGGCACTTTAAAAATCATAGTACATAGGACATAGCAATGCGAAACAGTTAATTCAAAACAAAGCGGCGCAATCGGCGCCACAAGGCTAATGGGCTGGCTGTATGTACGCAGGCCTATGCCACCAAAGAGAATTTTCACAAATATTGCTATGCCTGCCCGTTTCAAAGTAGGCGCACAATTTGCATCTAACCTTCGTTTTAGCATACCACGCTTATTATCATTATTTTTAACTGGTTAACAATCTGTTCAAATCATAGAGAACAAATCAGTTTTAAATGTTCACTAGAGCATTCGCTAGGTTTCACTAACAAGAATTGACTTACCATCGAATATCTAAGAATTATGATCAACCGACCAATTTTTTCACATTTATTACTTCACCACAAATATCATTCCAAGAATCAATTTCATGAAGTAACAAGGCTAGGCGAAAGAAGAAAATCTACAAAAAAAGGCACAGGCCTTAGCCTAACATGTCAATTAAGTCAAAATAAATATTCAATACCTGGAACCAGAAGACCCATCCGACGACGTAGATGGCCACCGCACCGTAGCGCACAACCGCATCGGGCGCGGGATGCATGAGGTATGCAACCAGCAGTGCGGTACCCACCCCGATGCGCATCACGGTGAAGAGCGCGACAAAGAGCAGGTCGACGGTGACAGACAGCGCGGTGTTCTTGCGCGGGAGGGGCGCGGCCTGGCGCAGGAACCAGCGCAGCTGCAACAGCGGGTTCGAGATCTCCGTGCCAAACAGCGCCGCCATCATCTCGGTGGCGTTGCGGCCACGGTGGAGGACGAGGCCGTTGCCAAAGATGCTGAGCGCATGGTGGAAGAGCATGATGGGACCTGCGGCAGCGACATAATGGGTTAGCCTCGACGACACTCACCAATGATAACTTCCCTATAGATCTCCAACACGACCATGATGGGACCTGTGGCGATGGCACAATGTATGTATAACTAACTAATAGGCATTTGGCATCGTCTCTTTGCATCTGTACCGTGTCTCTCACCACGCCCACAATCGGATGTGACGTGTTCTATTATTAATCTAAATGCTACATGAACCTTGATTGGTGCATCAGATGGCAGTTCTAATTCTGCACCAATCATCAAGCAATTTAGTTAGTCATGAGTCAGTTAGTACATTTATTAGCTTTCGCTAATTTTGGATGGGCTGAGTCAGGCTCCTGGATCAATTCAGGAAAAGATGTTCCTTTCATCCCATTCGCATGGTCAAATAATTATTCAAAGACTTAATACACACTGAGCAGCAATGAGTGGCAGAGTTTGAGCAGACCTTCGTTGTTGAAGCAGACGCACCAGAGGAAGTCAAAGAGGAAGTAGCCAAGAGTGAGTACACATGTCCAGTGCTGCAGACGCGTGTTGGGCCCGGCTGCATAACAGACGACAAGCTCACATACATCAATCGGCTGGCGATAACTTCACAGGATTTATGGTACCGTATTCAAATATATTCATTCCAGCCAGTCTAAGATTAGAGTACTAAGCCCAAAATAGTAATAGTAAGATAGCTGCACTTCTCCAGTAAATACGATTCAGGCATGCTTTTCATCCTCATCTGCATGATAATTTCTGATGTGTTACAAATGCACTGTAGCCTACAACTGTACATACATGCATACAAGCATAAATAAGATTTATTTCATTCTTACTCTAACGCCACACCTATATCAAACATTAACTTCAAAACAATCAATCTCTCTGAAGGCAATTACATCGATCATTGACACAATTATGTCGCTATAGGAATTTATATAGGAATTTTGAACCTGGGTCGGTGAAAGGCCAGGGTCCCTCGACGAAGCCCGCCCAGCCTGCCATGCTGGTGATGAGGACGGCGTGAAGCACCGTCACAAGGCGACAGCTCCACTCGACGGACCGGCGGCCGTGGGCGAGGTGGACGAGCCAGTACAGGGAGGCCCAGAGGGTGAAGGCCCCCAGGACCTGGCCGAGCCAGGGCGAGGCCCCGTACAACAGTGTGAATACATCCTCTGGGACGGGCTCCGGCACTCTGTGAACAACGAAGGTCAACCAGTCATTAGCCCGCGGAGCTATATCTAGCCGACTTATTCAATGCTCAGACTACGGAATTGCATCATAATAATATATTTATAGTGAGCTAAGATTTAAATAACTGTACCGGTCATAGGCCTGATAAAATAATGTTTAATTAAGATTCAACGGATATCCCGTAATTAATATAAGTCCAATATCAAAGTATTTGTTACTTTGATATTGAGTCTTATTATTCGCCTAGAGTTTAATTTATGCACCGCATGAATCTATCAGCTAGCAAACAATTTGGTAATTATAATTAATTAATTAATTATAATTTGATCTTTTTTATTACCGTACATTAAGCCTTGATCAGTTTAGGACGAGCCTACTAAAAACACACAGGCCTACCACTGCATAGCTTAACAATCAATTAGGGCCTTTAAAATTGAATATATGCACAGCCGCCGTTCTGCGCGTAGCAACAAAGCAACAATGACATTTCAAATAGAATTTGACAGACGGCAAAACGGACGTGAAATAGAAACAATCCGGAGACTTACCTTCTGCCGAACATTGTTGATGTTACGACGTTAAACAAATGGGATTTAAAAATCTTCTAGTTCCAACTACTTAACAACCAATCAGGAATTCTGCAATTGTTCAATGGTTGCTACAAAGTAGATTTTGAGGAAGTCAACAATATTTACATCGAAGACGTCATATGATTGGCTCAGTTATGTCGCAGTGTCTGATTTTAAAACCGGCATTTATTATGACGTCACGCTAGAGAAGGAGCATAGCAACCGCACGCTAGCTATGGCGAGGCCTACAATTCAAGATAAAAATGTAACACGAATTATTGTAAGATTTTGAATGTTAGTGTTTTTTTTAACGTCACAAATTTCAGTCACAAGAGACAGCTAGCATGCCAAAAAATCCTAAGATAAATTACACTACAGACACATTTTTTATGATTATGAATCATTGCAATTTTTCAATTTTTAAGGCAATTGATTGAAAAATATCCTTTTAAATGTGGACAATTTTATTCACAACCATCAATATCAGGTCAAACTCAAGTCAACTCAAGTAAGTCATACTTTACATTTGCATACATACATTTCATAATAGGAACTTGATTTCAAGTATTGAATATAAGAATGTTCCAAAATCATTGTATGTTATCCGCGAAAGAAGAATATCCTAGATACACTTTTCTAAATCTTAAGTTTATTGCAAAGCCGCGATTGTTCCTGCAAAAATGAGGCTCAAGTCTTTGAGTTCGTTTTCAGAATCCAGCTAACAGTTTCATCCAGCAGGGCCATCTTGTAGTGCCTATCAGAAAATAACAAAAAACATGGTCAATTGTTATTATATTCATTAAGGAACGAAATAATATACATTAGGGAGCGAAATAAATGTTCAAAAAATTAATGTAAAAATTGATTTCAAGCTAAACGATGATTTAGTATCAAAATTTACATGTAAAAGCAACTTTTACGTCTAAAAATTAGGCTGCAATAAGTATAAGAAGCATATAAATAAAAATAACACAGCAATGACACCGTGGTTGAAATATATTAAAATAAAAAAACAGCCTTAATTGCTGCAATAATAATATAAAAAGAGTAATAATGAGGAGTGGAGGAGGAAGCTGACCGAGCAATGTTCTGGAAGACGTTGAGGGTCAGTCTGAACTGAGCGAGGGTGATGGTCGTCGTGAACGCGCCGGCACAGCGACAGCAGCGAGACAGGTTGCTCTCTTTCACCTGGACCACAGCAAGGGGGGAGAATTAAAGGAACTAAAATAAGTTCTCCTTTACCCAGACCACCGCTAGAAGAAGAGTACAAAGTAAACAGAATAAGAATCAAACAGGAAAATATTAGGCTCAAATTTTGAAAGCGCTCAGTTCATAAGTTGTCCAAAAAGTGTTATTCAAATTTTGATTCAACAAATTAATCCGTACAAAAGCAGGAAATCTTTCATACAACGCAATACACAGTTCCAATCAATCAAAATGACCGATACTAGGCTGGGAGCTCGGGCAGACTCACCCCTTTACTCACACCCCTTTACACTTACCCCTTACCCCTTTACCCCTCACATACACTCACCCCTTTACACTGGACACAGACGAGATCCTGTAGAACGTAGGCCATCGACTTTCTCTGCACTGCGTCAATGAGACTGAGCTCAATCTCGTCGAGCTCGTAGGGAGTCTGACACTGAACGCACGACCACCCTCCACTGAACAGAACAACGACCACCCTCCACTGAACAGAACAACGACCACTCCCCACTGAACAGAACAACGACAACTCCCCACTGAACAGTACCGCAAGACAATGGAGGATTTCATTGAACACGTGTTGTTGTCATAGACGAATGGCCAATAATATTTGAATCAGAGCTACACTGGCCATAATATGTGAAGTGCTAGGAAAACGCTTGAAAAATCTTTAAATAATGAATATAAACATTAAATACTCTTCATGAACGTAAAATTCAAAAGCCGATAATGGCGTTTTCTTGACAGCAGAAACGTAGTATGAACACAGACAAAATGTGCTTGCATAAATGAAAAGTGAATGCCAAAATCACGCAATGCAAGTTTATAGTAAACATATTAAAGTAACATTTTCTATATTGAAGTATCAGAAGAAACAAATAGTACAGTAGTCAAAAGGCTTGCTATTATATCGAAAGGCTATATAAAACAATCACTGTGACTTTGGCCTACGTTTGTGTAGCTTCCATTGACGAGCTAAAGTCCTGACAAAGATCAACATCACGAATATGGTTGCAGTTCTTGCAGATCATCTGCGGAAATAACGAGCAAAGCATTCCATTAAGTTTACTGGAAATTCACTAGATTCGCATATTTTAAAGATTTGACTATGCCAAATTAAATATCAGATAAGATATTTAAATTAGCAATATAAAATAGTATTCCGTTCAACATCGCATTCACAAATAATGGTATTCACTGGTATTTTTACTCAGCAGCTAAATGTAACTCAGCAAATGTCATATGGAAAAAACCAATGAATTCACGCACACACAAAATCATACAATCATTTATTACGAACGCAAATGAAATAACAAACATTCAAATTATTGTGCTAGATATTTTAAAGCTATTTCACATACAGTTTCTTACTTGTCTTCAAGTGATAGCCATAGGCATGATTGACAGTGTTACTTGATGGCAAAGTTTACCTCCTGCAGTACGTAGGACAGACACGGATCCTTCCACTCGGCGGCCTCAGCAAACTCTCCAATCCCAACCAACTTAAGTAGATCACGCTTCATCTTTGTCACAGCTGCCTTGATGTTGCTGTCTAGCGACAAAACCTGTTATAAGCCAAAGCCAATCCAACATCTGAGACATACAAAAAATAGCTATTTTCAACATCAAGAAAAAACCCTTGGTTTAATTTTTTCAATAGAGAAGCAACAGCAACAAGCCATCAAAAGCACAACACAAAATCTGGTCTGCATAATCATCAAACAATACCTATCGAAGATCACGGTTAGACCCCACATAAATTTGAAAACAAATATAGTCATAAAATAAACATAAAACTTGAGATACAACAGCAATAAAATTAATACATAGTCTAATTTCTCATAGAACCTTCACAAGTTCTGAAAAATCTTCGATTGTTTCACCACTTAATTGATTTTGGCAAACAAGTGACAGCCTTTGGCTGTCACTTGTCAACTGACAGACTGTCAGCATTGCAGCAGTGTCAAGAATTAAACCTCGCAAATAATTCACTGCTAAGCCAAGACTTGTACAGTTCCATATACAGTAAGAGAAGCATTGAGTAACCTTGCACACGGCCTTGATGAACTCGAGCGCAGGGTTGGTGAGGAG
The DNA here is from genome assembly GCA_034695025.1 of Chamaedrilus cognettii. Classification (NCBI taxonomy): domain Eukaryota; kingdom Metazoa; phylum Annelida; class Clitellata; order Enchytraeida; family Enchytraeidae; genus Chamaedrilus; species Chamaedrilus cognettii. Next base: position 11,208 of record JAQIWG010002461.1, on the reverse strand, counting down.
GAGGTGAGAGCCGGGGAGCTGGGGAAACCCCGTGTTGTTGTTGTTGCCCGAGTTTGCGCTTAACTTGCTCTGAATCTTCTGTGATATACTGCGCGGCCAACATAAGTAAGGACATAACAGGTGTAATAGCTGGTTATCCACAACATCGTTAGGTCAATGACGCAGATACAAAAACAAGAGAGCAACACTGCAGGGATAGACACAGCAAAATGTAGACGTTATATGAGACCAATATGCTTAAAAACGCAGTAATAAAAGCGCTCTCGGTATTGCTTCTATATTATTCTTCAAGCGAGCAGCAATTGATAAAATTTTACTCAACGCAAAAAGGATACGTTTACTGTTCAATTCTTGTTCATTACATCTCAATTATTATATGCGTCTTAGTTAAAGCCTTCTTGGCTAAAGTTGTATACACGTTCTGCAGTTCAAATCGTCAGTTTTATTTCTAACTGCAGCGTTGGATAAATGGCCGTATACAAGAAGAAGGCTTACGTGAAGAGCTGTTGACTCATGTCGGACTGTATGAGGTCCTGACAGTACTGCAGCACAGCCTCACTGCTCTTCACACCATCACTGCCAACCTACACACGCACAACAATATCAAGCTAAATATATTGATGTCTGCCATTTGTTAGCCATCTTAAATTGGTGAAGAAATTGAAGCAAATACGCCTGCAATGCACGTAGTTACATAATATCAAATATCAGCAATATGTTGTATAATATCGTAAGAGATGATATAGTGGTTTGCCTGGGTTTGCGAGCTCCCGGAGCGCTTCTGCACAGGCGTGTTGCCAAAGTCCTCTCTTCTCTCGTTCTCCTTCACAAACTGATGGACGGCTACTATGTACCCACCCACGATCGTCTGTCACAAGTAGCAAAACATAGTCACTATCTCACTATGATGTAACTGTTATCCTTTTTTGATGTCGAATATATTAAATGTTCATGCTTTCACACAGGTTAGACTTTTAGCGATCTGTTGGACTGCTGGCGCTGGGTTTTGTAAGTGTTGTTTAAAGCGCCACACTTTCATTTACTTAAGAGCCATTGGTTGAGTGCATCCACTTTCAACAGATTTTTTAGACAAGACACATGAACTTTAGCATATTGAAGTCATCAAGCGAGCTCATAAACTAAACAAAATACGAATATCAATAAATCCACTGTCAGGACTAGAACAGAATAAATTGTAAAAAAGAAGAAGAACAAGACCGACACTGAAGTTGCGCTGACAAGAACCGGCTTCTGGCAGAAATCTGACGAGGTTCCAGTGCATCTCTGCCTCTGGCTGCACCACACACAAACAAAACCCAGTCAGATCATTGACTAAATTCAGTAAATGTTTCACTAGTAGATCTTTTCAAACTATTTGTCTTCCCTACATCTTTTAAAGTTGGCTTTCGCTAAAATTGTATACCAGTCATTTTTGTATTTTAGTCGTCATTTTCTTATGTCGTATAACGAAATTGGTTTCAAGCAGATCCGGCCCTGTTATCAGGTTTGATCAAGCAAAAGAAATCATTTATTTCACATTACATCATTTAGATACAGACTCAGATCAACAATCCTCGATAGTCTCATTACTTCATTTTGTGGCGTTATTAAATATATCCAGCATCCGTTTTAGACCAAAAGACGCAAGAAAACAAGTTCAGAAAGCTCTCGCAATGGAAACATGTATTGGAAAACATACGCAACAAATAGCAAACTTAAATAGGGCCTACTTTAAAAGAAAAATGAAGCAAAAAAGAGACAAACCGCGCTGTCGTCATTCTGTGAGTCCCCCCCCTGAGAGTCCTCGCCCTCCTCAACGTCGCCTAATTCGCCCCCCTCCCCCCCGGGGGCGCGTCGTCTCGTCGGCCTGCGCGGGGTCTGAATGGTGTCAGGACCGAGCACTTCGGAGGGCAGCCTCCCCTTCACCCCTCCGTGATTCGCCTACATCCAGTCACAGGATAATCAACTGGGCGATAGTAACAATGGAGTTATAGATCGCTAAAATCTGAGAGTAGAATAGTAGATGAGGAAATATACAAAATAAAATGAATTTTTTATGCTTAAATAATTTAATGCTTCAATTTAAAAAGTTTATTTGACAAACAATTGACCATAAAACCCACTTAAGCAGTCAAGCAAACGAAGCATTAATTTTATAGACTCTACATTTATATATCTTATAAACAGGAAGGCAAGCATTATGTTTTATAAAAACAATAATTTTGATGATCTACAATTTTATTCTTAAATATGTCACAGTGCATGTTTACACAAGATTTCTTATAAATTTTTCCTGCTGAAAATGGATTTAAGACTAGCTTCTATATCTGTTCTCATCCATATAACAAATCTATAGACAACAACAAAAAAAGATCAAGAGCAATAGATTTTATTAATTCAATAGAAGCAAGGCACCTGGTTCATCCACATGAGCACAGTCCAACACTGCGAGTAGGAGATGTCTATCATGTGATAGAGCTCCTTGGCACGGATGCTGTTTGTTATGTAGTCAACATATGCCAGCGCATCGATCATCGAGTGCTTTTTTGTACACAGGATGAGCCGCGTGAAACTAGCATACACGACATTCGAGCCGAGCCTCTTGAATTCCGCTATCAACTGCAAACAAAAACTTACAAATTAAAAAAAATGTGATCACAGTAACTAAATAAAGTAATTGACAAATTTCATATCAAATACAACACAATTAGTGCTCTTGCAACCATCAATAAAAGAACATTTATCAACAATCTGCAAACGACAAGCATTGTTTAAAAACCTCAGACAAAATCACATCGTATCATCGATAAATAGTAGCCAAACAACTGAAATAATAAAATTAACAGAACTCGCAGCATACAAGTTTAACATTATATCCATCTAAAGAATTGTTTCAATCAGATATCAGCAGTGTTACCAGTCGAGTGATACCAGCCGAGCGTTACCAGTCAAGTTTTACCTGGAGAAAGAGTTTAACCATGAGATTGTGGAGAGTTTTGCGTAGAGCAGGATCGTATAACAAAGCACTTGGACTGCCCAACCATCTGGCAATGGCAAGAACACTAATTACCAGAGAGCCGATACAACTTTTAATACAAAAATTTATAATACTACTCGCATCTACAGCTATAGCCTACTTTATAGCACAGTAGAATGCACCAAAGATACAGCGACAAAAATAAAATCAATAGGAGCATAATAATACTTTTAAAATTTCATAAAGAGAATTTGATTCTCATCGACATGTAAAACAAGAAAAAATACTTTCATAAATATTTAACTTTAATAATTAGTTTCTATTATTTTACAGGTTGATCAATCAGCTATCTACAAATAAGTTTCAAATAAAAAAGCAAAAAGAAGGACCGATAGAACTGCATGATCTGTTGGTCGGCGAAGACGTTCTGGTACGTGGTGACGTCTCTGATCCACCCGTGCACCATCGTCTTCAGTATCCTGGAGCCGTAAAAAGAAATCATTAAAAAAATCCGTTTTCTATACATGGTGGGCCAAAAACATTCTGATAGGCCTACCTCGTACACTCTGCCATATAACAAATACAATGTTGTTCAAATTATCTCAACATTTCTTTGAACTATATGTTTCAAGTTAAACTGGTACACAAATTCTAGCAGCGCACACCAAAATGCCCCTGCTATGCACCTAGCATGCCAAACTGTGAACGCTTCGCGCAAGAGAAAATACATTTCCATGTATTAAATTTATTACGATACAATATAACTAAAAGAATCCAAACTATAGACATGAATTCTAGGAACCATGTTCAGCATCTTATTTTGCAATAACAAGACACTGTTGAAAAAAGACCCCAGGACAACCTGAAAGCGACGGAGCAGAGCGCCGTTTCGTCATAGCTCGCGAGCATGCCCGCCGCGACCCCCTGACCCTGAACGAGGTCCTCCAGCGAGGTCAGCGGCAGGACGTCAAAGCTGACCGCACTCGCGCCCTCACAGTCGTTGACCCGTGACGACTGAACCACGCCACATTGACCAATTATTCATAATAATATTAAAATAGCATATTAACATAAATTATGTTAATGGATGGCATCATTCAGAATGTCAGCATTTTATAATTTAAAACATGAACATGATAAAAAAACCAATACATAGTACACCATCAAGATTTTTAAAAGTTACAGCAATGATTAGCCGGTCACAGTCTACACCACAAGATAGTTCTTCCTAATCTTTCCATAAGCAATACAGCAACATAACGGTACGCATAAAATGTAATGCCTAAAAGGGCTAAACTATGAACTATCAATGCGGCACCTAAATAACCCCCACAGACTGGAGTAAAGCAAGAATAAGTCTGCAGCCCAGAGTTCCCCGGGGCGAGTCGTAAAAAGCGACTGATAGTCTTGTTAGTTTGTTACACTCGGTCTTCAAACCCTAACGAGCGAGAGAGCTGGACCTGAATGAGAGTGTTGACGGCAAGGGAGACGATGTCAAGCTCCACACAGACCGAGTTGTACATGCCGGCCTTGTTCACCTGCGTGCTGCGCCCCTCGTCAAACTCTGTCATCAGCCTGCACACACACACACACAGGTAAGAGCTGTCTACTAGACACATAGGTCTCTATCTGCTGACAGCCACCAATTTATTTTGTAGGGCTGTTGACAAATTGTTTCTATTTGACGAAAGTCTATTTGACGATTGTTTGTCTTTGGCGAATTTTGTAATGATTCACCCTTATTCAGTTTCATCCTTATGTTATTCCTTTATATTATTCATTCTTTGAAGTTCACTCACTGGTTCTACGTTGATGAACAGAGCAATGAATTTAATATATCCCAGTGCATAAGAAAGGAAAGCTGACAGAACTTATTTGGCAACAAAAGTAAAACGCTCTCAAAAAGCTTTGGGCTGCAAACCTTTGTTCCCTGGGTTATACAGGGCCACGCCATCATAAAGAATCTACCTGTTATCGTCTGCCTCCTTGCCCCCCAGGTCGGGTCGCTCGGTGGGAGAGCACCAGAGCAAGTGGTTGTGTTTCTGGAGGTACCGCGCGAAGAAGAGATCGCAGCCAAACATGGCGGCGTCCCTTGGCAGGTTACCGACGGGCACGTGAAGGTAGCGCGCCTGCTCCAACATCGCCTGACCAACACATGTACAATCGTAATTATGTTTTTTTCAAGAAGTTTCCTTGTAGTTATTTAGCCAATCTGCTCGCCTTGAAATTGTTCTGCGCAATATTTACTCTTCCACTGTCTCAAGACAACTAGAAAATTGGATTTAAAGCCAATTAAAAATCTTTGATTTAAAAAAACACGCAAATAAAATATTTATTTTGCTTTATAATTATCTCATTTTACTTTGCTTCGTGTTCCAAAACTGGCAACTTGGTCTACGTCCAAAATGAAACAAATAAAGCTCTCAGATATCCTTTCATGTACACGCCAGCCAAAACAATTGCCTAAAAATGTTCACGTCACTCGGATGCCATGCTATCAATCTTCTCCGCACACATAGAAACCACTCTTCAGTTAAAAGCATATCGTATCTGACCTGAAGAACGAGGTTGACGTTGAGGTACTGTTGGATAAGTCGGCGACCTCCGACCCTCTGCCAGTCAAGCACCCCGTACAGGTTCTCTCTACTCACACAAACACGCATCAACAGCCACTGCACTCAAAATTTACATTAGAAGAAGAAATAAATCATTTCATAGATGAATAATATTTGTACAAATTAAAATATACTATAAACTTATAAAGTACCGTACATCGCAGAATAATCAAAATGCTTCAGAATGAATTCAAAACATCTTAAACAACTTGACATCAATCTGATTTTATTTCAATACCATATAGTCAAAGCTCTGTTAGAATCACAGCAAAAGCCAATGTCTGTATAAAAGAGGATTTAGGATGTTGAATAAAGTGTCTCGACTACCAATATGGCAAATGACTCGAAGTTAAAAACGATGATAACAGTTATTGATTTAAGACAATGTAAACAGCAAACTAAGAAGAAAAATATGCAGCTCACTCTTCTGAAACATGGACTGTGACCAGAGGAAAGTCTGCAAGGCTTGGCATGCAGGACGTTAGCCACTGGACATCTAGACACAGAATATCACATTTTTAACATTCAAAACAATCTAAAATAAATAAAGCCGAATTCGTTAAGCCATTTCAGTAATCGGTAAACAACCTACATCTTAGCTACTCACCACTATTTTAAAGCTAGTAAAATTAGAGCCAGCTCGTTAATTAGACAACTAAATCTGTTCAATACAATTGCATTATAATTTTGTATTATAAAAATTACAATTCATTTCATTACTAAAAGCCATCTCATAAGGCAGAGCTATATTCATGAAGTCTTATTGATACAATATATAAAAATGCAATGTTATTCACCGCTTCTAATTTGTATAATTCAGTCTATTATTTTTGGTATTTTAGTGTGATTTCTTGCTACCCTTTTGTGGTGAATAAAAGCTTTAGATTAATACACAAAACGAATAAATAAAATTTTGATCGAACGACCTTGACATGTCTGGACGGCAATGAAGGTCGGGCCGCGTTTCTCCTCCTTGTAAACCCCGAGCAGTCGCTGCAGGCCTCGGTAAACCTGTCGTAGGTCTGTCTCCACCCGGATATCAAAGCTGTAGCCACTCACGGGCAGATGATCCGGGTCAACGCCGGCTGCACTACAGCTGGCCAGTCTGCGAAGGGACACAGGAGAGAAACTTTTATAAAAAGGAAAATGAATGATTACAATGCAGCGATGTATGATTTTTCAGAATTTCTACAATATGAACTCAATTCAACTGAGTTGAAGCCCTATTGACATACAAACAAATATATTTATAACCAAGTACAGAAAATAAAGTAACAATTGATTGAACCAATTGTCTCGTTTTAATATGAAAGCTTATCGCAATCATAAAATCATGGCAAAAACTAAAATCAATTTCTGATCAAAATTTCATGCGAAAAAACATTGTAAGAAATTTAGACCCAATGTTTCAAAAAACATTTGAATACAAATAGGCCAGATCACACATTTCTGTCAAGAATTCTATGCTTAAGGAAGCAGCAGCGCAGTGAACAGCCCCTGACCTGCTGCCCTGCTCGACGTTATAGAGCGCGTTCATGTTAGGCATCTGATTGGTGCGTACAGTGTCAACCACAAACACCGACGCCTTCTTGGACATCGGCATGAACAGCGCATACATCTGCTTCTGTCCCCTGCACACCACGCGTACAAGGTGATCCATAGAAAACTGCAACCTAACACTTTCCCACCTAAACATTCCACTTCTAATAAATGTCATATAATATGCTCATATTTTAAGCATAGGGTGTGAAAATTGCTAGAGAACTGTTTTTTTTGATCCCCATGTACACATATAGTATTAAAACAATTCAAGATATATTAGATAATAAATGACAAATAATATAAAAACAAAGAAGATGATATGAATGATACACACTGAATGAATTACAAATTTATATAATTATGATATAGGCTGGTATAACGATAAAAACGACATAGAAAGTACGAAGACCCACTGAGCATGGTGATAGAGGTAGAAGTGCTTGATAGTGCCGGGCTCCAAGTATGGATATTGCGCTAATGTTCTGAAGTCCAGCTGATCAAGCTCAAATGAATCCATTTCCTGTCGCATACAGAAACAATATATGTTGCAAGTTGCAGCAAGTAAACTACTTGCAAGCTGCCGAACAGTAAAAATATATTTTACGTAGATAAACAGTGTACTGTATATTTTATATTCTCAATAAATATTGCTTCAAATCGAGAATCAAATTGCGATCAATATTTGAGTATTAATATTCTCTACCAATCAAGGCTCACTCATTTACAGAATCGACTAAAAGATAAAGATCCTGTAAAAAAAATCGAAAATATTCTAGGAGGCCACATGGCTAACAACTTATATTATCAGCTTAATCACTGATAAAAAAACTTTTCGTTGCTGAAAACCACTGTAAAAAAATAAAGCAGCAGAGAAAACGAGAGTAGAATGCACTACTGCATAAATCTGACAAAAGCAAACTAGTCAACCTCTCATAAGATAACAAAAATCTCAAATTACAAAAATTGTTGACAATGAAGTACAGAAGGACCTTGTTGCGCATGGCCTTGGCCACGTCTCTGTTGACCGTGCAGACAGCGCCAAGCCGCAGCATGACTCTGAAGAGTAGCGGCACCTGGGTCTCATACACGCCCTCCACGTCTGGGCTCGACAGGTCCGCGCTGATCTCACTGCACACACACGCACCAATCAATGTGGAAAAATCAACACACTACAGAATGTGGACTAATATAACCAGAATACATAATTAACTCATCGCATGTACTTCTCAACTAAATTCAATACATGGGCAAAAATCTAGAACGGACACTGTTCTACAAGTGTCCATGGAGCTATGTACACCTTCAACTCAAATAACTAGTGGTAAGAAAGCCATCACATTTAGAATCTGAGTACTCAAATAAGTCAAGCGTACAACCCTTTCAGCGATCTGAAGTATCGCTACACTCTATCTGATATGCTGAATCAATGACACAATAAATGCTGATAAAAAATACATCGATAAAAATTAATAAAAGCAAACAGTGAGTGGGACCGTACTTGATATGCTCGAGGTAGATGTGCTCCGGTACAGAGTACTCGTAGAGGTTGTACACGGGGTGAGAGCGAGGCAGAATGCGGTTCACCTTCCTCCACACTAACGCACAAACACACGTCGAACTGACAAGTGTTGTCAAACAACAAATGAAACATTTCGAATATGCACCTCTTGAATAAGTAAAACATTGCGTTAAATTTGGATAGAAATGGTGTAAAACTACACCTTCATCAGTATCAATTTTCTACCATAATTATTTAAAGACGCTTGTGATAACCTAATCCGTAAGCACTAAAGATAAAAGTTACGTAATATTAGCTAATCAAGATAAATATCAAAGAAAAATAAACAAAATTATCATTGTAATAAACATCACATTAATATGACACATAAAAAAATCAATATAGAACACATAAACACAAGTCGCCCTTACGCGCGCCCTCGCCCTCCTTGGCGCCCTTCTGATTCACATAGAACATCCTCGGCACGTGCAGCTTCACCGAGTGCAGATCTGCCCCTATCACCGCCCACAGCCTGTACATCCCGCGATGACCCGTCTCCGCTACATGCACTATCTGCCACGGAGCCGTCATCATTGTGTGGGCGGTTCTGGATAGGAAGCCCCCTATTCCCGCCCCTCCGACCCTCACAACCCCCGTGCCCCCCGAGGGCGGGGGGTTTGCTGCGCCCTCGCTGGGCTGGACGAAGCGCGATCGTTTGCGCCGGGCCGCGCGCTGTTTGGCCTGCAGCGCCCATTTGCGCTTGTGGTAAACAACCCACGCTTCCACCTCCTCCTGCAACATAGCAGTTTGAACGATAATCAGTGCCTCTTCTGGCTTGTTTTTTAGTTCGCTAAAAATTTGTCAAAAGATAAATTTTCTCATCAGGCCTGAACTTTTCTGCTAAATCATTACTGCCAGCCTTCTGCGGCACTCAAATATATTAATCCGTTGCTCTGTTCAAAAGACAAAAGATCGGTAAAAAATTCGCAACAGTATTCCATCAATGAGAAAAAATGTCGCCAACTGCTACCAAAATGGTTCAGCAATTTGGCTGGCAGCTCTCTGTCGCCCTCTGTTGTCCAACTCAAACAGGGAATCTGTTCTCTTGTTTGACAGTTGCATCCTGAGTCTGTACGTGTCATAGACCTCTTAAATTAAGGACTGACGGCAGGCAATTTCGGGTTCGCGAACTTGGGTGCATTGGTTTTTTCTGCATAATTTCTTCAAAAGTTAATATTTTAAAACCAAATTTGGTACACATGTTCACAAGGACAAGACAAACAACCTCACCAAATTTGAAAGCTCTGCGATTAAAACTTTTGATTTTATTTACATTTTAAAAGTAACGTCCGGGACTTTTACATGTATTTTAACAGGCTTTAACATGTAACAAACTAATTAAACAGTACCTGCGCCAGTCCGCCTGATTGGCTTTACTGCAACTTTTCCCTGCGTCTCAGACAGCCAAGTTCTTGTTCTTTATCACTGTGATGGAGAACATGAGCCTTGAGCAAAATGTTGGAAACTGTCCGACAGGCCATCAAATTGCTAGAGAGTGGCGCATCAACAGAAGACAGTAGACGCGTAATATATTGACGGCATCCTGACTTGGGGGGGTTAAGTTTACGTATTAAGTAAACGGCACTGTGAACGAAGAACACTGTTGAAAGTTTCGGAATGGACAATCCACCTCTGTTAAGGTGCTTCATGAACGCGCTGGAAACTCGAGGTTCTTGCTCGTCATTGTCATCGTCTCTCGCTGGATGATTGTCATACTTGCGTGTTACATATCCTGCAATGAAAATGACTTTGTGTTTCAGGTTATCATCAGATTCTATGAGATTGTCTGTGTCATCTGAAGATATATCCTGCAGCAACTCCAAGTCCTGGTCATCCGGTGTGGCTGAACAACTGCTGCATGTGAGTTGTGCGTCATCGTTGGGAATGAGGTCCAGTTTCAGTAATTGGTGAAGGCGTTGGACTTTGGCTGCAGCAACTACATCTCCGATGTCTATGTAAAAGTTGCCACCAAAACGCTGTCTTGCCTGCCCAAAGAACTTCTCTAGTGGGTCCTGTGAAAAGACAGCCGGAAGAACGTAGCGGAAGTGATGGTCACGGAGAAGCTCGGTCGCGGCTGCTATGTTGAATTTTGTTGTAACAACAAATGCATCTGCTGTGAACTTGGTGAGCTTCTCACACCTTCTGCCAGAACCATCCCATCGACACGTAGAGATAGCATCACAAATGGACTCCAGGTTCTTAAAACTGTTACAATCAATAGTCCATGCGGATTGTCTGTCATCCCTACGTTTTATTTCACTGTATCTGTCCTTGACGTTCATCATATGGAACCAGTCTGTTATTAGTGTGACAAGTTTGACTGTTCCAACCTGGAAGTCCAACTTGTCCTTAACGGCTTCAAATGCTGCTATTGTCTTGTCATCAAAAACCTTGCATACCAGTGGAACACTTTGCCTCTGCAAAACCTTCGGAAAGACTGCGGTGTGCGTTAGCTTCGTCATTCGTAGTGGTGTCTTGCTGTCCATCTCGTGCAGGTTAACGATATCTGACCAGCA
>JAQIWG010002460.1:0-20346 GCA_034695025.1 Chamaedrilus cognettii | reverse complement strand
CATTTCCTGTTGTTGACATTTGTGAGTGGCATTCAAAAGTCGATCGTTACATAAAAACTGTTCGATAAAATTAGATTGAGATATTAGATATTAATTACGTTTTGTCCGGTGGGCTCAAACTTTTGAGCAATACTGTAGACGCCAGCGAACAGCAACAAGCTGTCAACCCGTAGCCTCCGGTCTGTACACCTATAGAACTTGTAACGGCATATTTTACTTAACGGGCTAATATTCTGGAGAAAAATTATTTGATTTCATTTCGGAGTCAAAGAATACGATTTTCGTGGTGCGATATGGTGAATTTCTAGAACGAATCGCGACACAGCGGATTCGGGGCAAACCAAGTCAATTGTATTAGACTGTACTAAAGACTCTGATAAATTGAGCCAATAGGCTATAAGTCTACAGACACATAATTATCGTCTATGAGGCACGACAAGATAAGAAAACGACACAATATCAAACTGAGCCAACGAAATGTGTGCGAAATCGAATTGCTACATCAATAAAACCATGCACTTTTTACAGACGCCATAGGTTGAGCCTACAATGCAAGCCTCTACATGAATCGCCTCTCGGTACAGGCTAAAGCATGCAGTTACTGTAGCCTAAGTGACATTAGGTCTGCTATGTGTTATACATAGCATTAGAAGAATAGAAGCATTTGAAATGTGGGGATGAAGAAGAATGGAGAAGATTAGTAGAATAGAGAAGGTAACACATGAGGAGGTATTGAGGAGAGTGGGGGAAACAAGGACTGTGATCGAAATGATAGTCAGAAGAAAGAAAAACTGGATTGGACATGTAATGAGAGGAGAGGGTTTGTTGAGAAAGGTGATGGAGGGAAGAATGGAGGGTAAGAGAGGACCGGAAAGGCCACGTACCGGAATGATAGACGACCCGCTTGAGAAAGAATCGTATGCGGTTATGAAGAGAAGGACTGAAGATCGGATAAGGTGGAAGGTTTGGACACCAAAGACCTGCCATGTGGCAAAGCACTGAAGAGAGAGAGATGTGTTATACTACCGCCATAAATAACACTGCAGCCTATAAGCGCTGGTACAGTACATATTCGCACCAGCGCGCGTTTTGTGCCTCGCTGTAGTCGCGACGGTATTCTTCCTCCCACTACTCTCGCCGTATAAACCGCAAAATGTCTCCCCTCAACACCCTCCCCCTTCCTCTTCACTTCCCCCCTCTCGCGACTTTCTCTCAATCACCCTGAATAACGAACGATAAAGGGGTAACGAGTGGCCTGATCTGGGGTAGAATAACGAACAATAAAGGGGTAACGAGTGACCTGATCTGGGGTAGAATAACGAACGATAAAGGGGCAACGCGTGGCCTGAACTACAGGGCAGCCAGGCCTAGTCTGCGCTATGAAGTGAAGAAGTAAGCGTGTGTACGTATTTGCAAATATGGCCCACGTGATGTTGTGCTAGTTGTATTGCACCGCTATTGATGTTTTCTCTTCGTTCAGACTGCTGCTGTGACAAACGGCGTATTGCTGCGGTACTACAGCGCCCTCGCAGTGTATTTAAGGTCCACAGTAAGCCTGTGCGTTATTCGAAGCTAATTCTTTGCATACAACTTATCATATTCAGTACTGTATGCGTTGGCTGAATTGCATGCTTTGGTTAAGCTGTAGGCTATATATATTTGGACCCAGTGGTTAAAGCGGAAAATCAATGGTGGGGGGTCCCATATTTTAAAATAAATGTACACTAAGTTACAGTGGCAACATAAATGCTTTTTCTTTAACATTTTTGGGAGTGCGTAACCCCTACTCGGATATTTGAACGGCTTTACAGCTCTGAGCAGCTTTGAGCGGCTCTGAGCGGCTTTGGGTGGCTCTGAGCGGCTCTGCAGAGCGGCTCTGAACGACTCTGAGCGGCTCTGAGCGGCTTCGAGAGGCTCTGAGCGGCTATGCAGAGCGGTTCTGAGCGGCTCTAAGCGGCTCAGAGCCGCTCAGAGCCGCTTTGCAGAGCCTCTCTGAGCGGCTCTGTCATGCAGATCCCTTAACATGGCCTATGCTAAGTAAGACAGCCTACAGTAGATGTCAATGATTCTGATCTTTCTTTTATGGAACAGGATCCCAATATTATTGAAAGTGCCGGGTCTCACATTCGAGTTGGCGGATCGCACAATTGAGATGGCGGGTCCTTAATATGAGGTGCGGGTCGGAGGCCTGGCGGGACCCGGCCCACTTTAACCACTGCTTAGACGTACAGTGAGTGCTTTAACCAGTATCTCAATCTTTGTGTGCTTTCACTCACAATTGATCGCCTGAACAGACACCATATGAGGCTTTCATAGGAGTGACACTCACCTAGTTGAATTGATTTGAAGAATTCGTCCGGGAATTAATTTTTCTATTCTAGGATCAACGCGAGAACGAGCATGACATTCCGACGTTGATTTTGTGAAAAACAACGTAGTATGAAATGTATGCGATGCAGTGGAGCAGTACGCATTCGCGTATTTTTCCCGGCTTCGTGTTCTCGCATCTGGCCGATCACTTGGGCGCAGATTTTTGTCGACTTTTGCTTCATATATAGAGAATATTCCTTAAAATGTGCGTCGTTCAACTAAAAACGAGTCCTAGTCTACCATGACTGATAGCCTACCACGACTAGTCGTGGTCTACCATGACTAGTCGTGATCTAGCATGACTGACTATCACATACCGCTCTAAGCGGCTGTAGTTTTGTCGTCTATTAAAAGTATCAAATGTTAACGTAGGTCTACTAGAATTTTGGAGCATGTTTAGAACAACTTTTTAAACAAGGTCTTATTCATTATATTAGTTCGTTGTTATCGTTCATGAATAAATTACTAATTTTTATTTATTTATTTATTACTTCATTGAGCCGTTCTTAATCGTCCATATATCTACATGACTGAGATTTTTATTTGGCGGAAATTTGGACTGGTTTTAAACTTTTCATCGATAAGGTTCATCAATGTTTTGTTGCCCATGCCTATTGATCACTTTCAGGTCTTCTCTAAGGCCCAGGGGCCTGTTTCTCAGAGTTTCCATAACTTAAAGCCTAAACTTAATCCTAAAAAATAAAAATAAAAATAAAATCAACCACTGACCACCATGACGTCATCATTCGGTTTATTGCGAGTGGCGTTGTGGCGGTACGGAGTTAAAAATAACTAAAACTAAAATTTGCATAAGATTTTCTTAAGAACTTCTTGTGACTAAAATTTGACTAAGAAATTTTAAGTAACAGGCCCCAGCTGTTGCTCAATTGAGAGTTATTTGGTTTTAAATATTCATAGAACAAAAATGGCGTCACGATTCAACCAGATCTGGCAAATTAGATCCAGGATTGTTTGAATAACACGCCAATATTGGGGAGTTATTTGAATAATCCTGGATCGTTCAACTATGGTTCAAATAACTCTCTATTGAACAACTCGGCCGAAGGCTCTTTCGCTCGAAGACTACACTGTTAGCTCTTGTTCTTGTTCCATAGTCTTTGCTGCAGCCCCCCTTCCCAAATTTAAATTTGTCGACCAAAGATTCCAACGCGTTTGTTTTTTCGACGAAATAACCTCCAATGATATCGCTGTATATAGTAGCGGCTTCACATCTGTTGCCGTACATTATAGCGTCGCTGCTGAATGCAACGATGCGGAAGACTGAGCACCGCGCAGTGAGCAGGCTGCGAGAGCAGTGGATGAAAGACCCATAGGGTATTCTATACACTACCACATGCCTGCGGTGGCGACAAATGAGATTCGGCATTAGAGCGTCGTGGTAGAGAATACGTTTACCGCTGTGTATCGAGTAAAGTAGAACATGCAATTCTTGCGTGCATGTAATTTTCGCGAATTTCGCGAATCGGTAAAACTCGCAAAAATTATATGTAGCAAATTAAAGCTGCGGAATCTATTTATAGTGGGCAGTCCTCAAAAACGCGAAAATTAAGTGCAGATAAATTTCTGAGAGGCAAACCCGCGAAAATACCCTGCAGCAAAAATTTCGTGTTCTACAGTACTAAATATACGGCAATGGACAGATAAACGTTGCCCGTGTCGCTATGTGATTTTCAGGTTTTCTTTGAACCTTTAACAGTCCAACTAAAACGCAACAAAAGATGGGCCTATCTTGCAAAATTGGAACAAATTGTTGAGGAATTGTTCAAAATTGTAAGAATTAATGGTGTTGGCTTCGTTGATGCGTCTTCTTACGTAAAGCATTATGAATCTAATTTGAATTGAGCGTTTTTTCTCGACGAATCTGGTTTGAATTAGGAAATGATTATCACACTAGGATGTACTGCTTGCGCGCTGTTCGCAAGCAATCTTTAAGCCTGGTCTATTTGCCATTAACAGTATGTAATTGTGTAGGAACTATTATACTCGAAACCAACGCATGATTTTATGTGACTAACAGATAGACCCGCGTGCATAGTGTGTCGATAATGGACATATCGGCTTATATATTTCTTTTTCGCTTTCTCCTTATTTTTAATACGGATTATTATTTTTGCAGCCAATTTTTCGCACCCCCACTTATGGCATGGAATTTTTTTTCTCATTCTTTGATAACCCTCTACAGTTAGTCACAGTTAACGTGCTAGACGCTGCCCTGTTAGTTACGAAGTTGAAGTTAAAGTACATCTTCCAAGCAACTTGGAGCATGATTTTTGGGAGGGGGGAGTGCTCCCTCAATGACCCCTTTGTCCGGACTCTGTTTCACTGCTGACGATATTACGACAGTTCGAGGCTGCGACTGTGGCTATGCGCGCAGAAGCCACAATTCAGGTTTCGAGCGTCAGCCCGTCCGGGTCACGTAGCAGAATGCTATTGTAATGACGACACGACTTTAACAACTGCCGCCCCCATCGCCCCGAACGACGAGCTACAATACCAACCGAGAGATAGTGTCGTTTTCGCGTGATTGGCCACGCCTTTTGTCTGACCAATAGACACCTTTCGCGTGACCAATAGCCTACTTCTTTTTGTGATTGCCAATTTTGCGATCACTATCCAGCAGTTTGATCATACTTATTGGATTTTCATACTTTTGAAATGTAGGCCTGTGTTAGCGTTTTACGTACATTGTGTATTCGAGTATCACGTTGGAGTATTTGACCAGTTTCCACTCAATTATAATTTAGAATGGGCTGAGTGTTTATTTTTTGTTTATTGCTTGAAATGCTGCTGGGGGAAAGGAGCCTTTACTCGATCTTCGGCAGGACTCCGTCAGCTCCCTTTAAATTAAATTAATGGAAGGGGATTGAGTAGTCACGAGTCCATCCTTTCCCTATTGTTTTGTTAAGTTAAGTTGTTTCCCAGCTAAGTTTTCTGTGGAAGCGTTGAACGCGCGTAATTATTAAACCCGCATACTGCAGCGTTGATTGATGCAATGTATATATGTACGTGTGCATATTTCACTTTTAACGCACCAAAAATATGCCATGCAAACGGAGATGGAAAAACATCATTTGCTTCAATCGTAGGTTAATGATGGTCTACGCATTGCTTGCACGCTTAGACAGTGCACGACTGGCCGTGTGACGCTAAGTCTACGCGACGGATAAAGCACGCTACAATTTAGAGACCATTACAATAATGATCGTGTACATAGTGGAAACGGTTGAGTGACTCGCCGCGCGACTTAGATATGTCTGACGCGAGTTAACGAAACACGAAGCACGCAACTGAGTCGCATGTTTGAGAAAAACTATTTTGGAGCCAATTTTATGACATTGTGGCCCCAACATGATACTAAATACCAAACGCACTTCGTTCGGCCTTCCTGATTGTAAATACTGCAATGCAGCATATTGTCACCCATTTTTTTTTATAGGATCAACGTTATGTGAAACATGTGGAAACAAATAAAACTTGCCGACGCGTTTTATATTGTAAACGGTCTCAAGAGATTTACATTCATGAAGCATACCAGTAAACTATGAAGGTCGTGGTGACAGTTGTAAGAGTTTAAGGACCGTGTGTATTAACAAGGACTATTACAGTCCGGTTCTCTGCTTCGTGGCCGAACAAAGAGCCGCCCCTTCTTTAGTCGCCCTTGACGATTCGCCCGAGGAGCTCTGGGTTGCAAATCAAATTTTTTCATTCTTGTGGAGGGTGACTATACTGACTACTAGTAGACTAGAAAGATCTCCGGTCTACCTTTATTGTCTTCTTTAGTAGACATGAGCCAGTAGACATGAGCCAGTAGACATGAGCCAGTAGACATGAGCCAGTAGACATGAGCCAGTAGACATGAGCTACCATGAGTAGACATGCCTACATGAGCTACCTACGAACACGCAGGATCAGAAACTATAGACCAAATTATAATTTTGATAACTGATGCGTTCTTGAAATCATTGTCGATCAAGCTGTCTATAGTAACTTTAGTTCATTTTCAACAAACTCGAATCAGGCGCGCACTGTGGGCCCATCACTACTGTTTTGCTCAAATTTCATTAAACTAAGATTGCTTTGACCCATAGGCCTCTGCCACATGTAGGGTACATGTATGTTATAGAGCCCCGAGCATGCTGCTAGAGATAATGTATAAGACGTTGAGATGTTAATACTTGGAAGCTTGAGCGACCTTCATTACATCGTCGAAACGATCGTCAGCGGTGAACTTGTAGCCTCCAGTGTTTGGGTTTCGTTATTTTTCTTTTTCCAATGGCGCGTGACGCCAAATCCAGACTTTGCAAGCTGTCAATGAGCGCTTTGTGGCAAAGTCCTGCGGTTTTGCGAGTTGTTGTTTCATTAAGGGATCACGGTGTTATGCGACAGGCCTAGCCCTATATGCGTACTTAACCGACCGAGGCCAAACCTGGATTTGACACAGGCCCCTAGCGTCAGGGGGGGCAGGGAGGCAGTGCTCCCCTGCTGGGGGTCTCTGCCCCCCCTGCTCTCAGAAAAGTCAATATTTGCATATGCGTTTGCCCCCCTGCTATTTGTGTAAATTAAGTTTTTGCCCCCCCCCCTGTTCTGACGAATTTAAAGATATACCCCCCCGTTCTGTGAAAAAATGAGTATTTTGGCGCCCCCCCTCATGCTGTAAGAAAAGGAGACAATATGGCCCAAAAATATGACAGTTACTGTTAAGAACGGCTTGCAAAATTTCTGTCAGCACGCCCCCTCCCCCTCTTGTGAGTTTGAATCGAGGGGAGAAGCCTTACAGTTGGGAAAGGGCATAAAATGTCTGCCCCCCTGCAAGAATTCTTGCCCCCCTCCCCCCGTTGAGAATAGCCACGCTACGGGGCTGATTTGACGTGTAACACAGGACAGAGAGAAAAGCATAAAACTGCTAGTTGCTTTGTCTTTTGTACAATGTAGTGTAGCACAAAGACTGTTATACAGTCCGGTTCTGTGCAACGGTGCAAGGCAGCCCGCACGTACAGAACCGCTCCCCCTTCTTTATTTTATTTGTTTTAGCCTTCCTTTACGACTCGCCAAGTTAGCTCTGTGCTGCAAGCCAATCGTAAGCCAATTGTTTGTTCCCCGGCCTGCAGGGGTTCGAACTGCAAGTGGAAGCTTGTGGCATGTACAAAAAAGACAAGCGTTTGTTTTCGATAATATGGTATTCTTAATAATCACTGCGCTTTATGTTGAGCATAGCATGCCTGTCAATTAATCTTTAAGCCCCAATCATCAATATAAATTATGGCTGTCAATCAGAGCACATTTGAACACCGCTGCAGGTGTTGACTATATGCAATAGGAATTTTGAAAAGTGCAGTAATTGTAAATGGTTAGTTGTGCCTGTGCAGTTGTAAATTAGGCAATGTGTGTTGGGACATTTACAGTTTTAAAAAGCCGAAGTGTCGAAATGTAGAAGAACAAAATATTTGGTTTTAAGTTTTCGTCAGCACCCCCACCCCCCCCCCCCCCCGTCGTGAGTTCTGCATGGGACAAAAAGTCTTCATTAACAAAAATAACAACTTCGCTAGATATGCAGTTATATTTTTAGAACTGGGCAGTTGTCAAGTTTTCTTTAAATCTCTTTAAATTTCGTTAAAACTTTCTTGCTATCGATAGCTTATAACCCATTCGCTAGCAATGCATCCACTTTATTCTGCGACTCAGGCTACCCAATCTACACGAGACCACATCGATGAATGCGGCAAAATATTAATTATCAGCCACATAACCTTCTCCTGTGGCATCTGCTCGAATATATAGGCCATCCTTATGATCATACAATGAATTATTATTATCAGTGAATGAGTATATAGCGGTTATTCTTCAGTCTGACCTTGCGTTTTAAAAAATGAGAATGACAAAACGGAGTTTTCAGACCCTGACAGGTGTTGACAAACCCGCTGAGTTCGTATTTCGGTGCTGCACCGCGGTTTGCTGTAGGCTTAAAGGCTTCACTCAGGCCGCGTTGTTCAATAGAGAGTTATTTGAGCCATAGTTGAACGATCCAGGATTGTTTGAATAACTTCCCAAAGTTGGCGTGTTATTAAAACAATCCTGGATCTAATTTGCGAGATCTGATTGGATCGTGACGTCATTTTTGTTCCATGATTATTTAAAACCAAATAACTCTCTATTGAACAACTGGGCCTTAAAGGCATCCCGGTGTTAAGCCTAGTGTGTCGCATTTTGATCGAGGCGATAAGCGTATAATCTACTCACCGATATGCAGCAGAAAGGATTTGTTTAAAACCCAACCCCAACCTTAACCCCAAATCCTATGCCCTAACCTAAACCCTAAAGCTACGCCGTCACGCATCAGCGGCTACAAGCTGTTAGTTATATTTTCCATGTGTGCGAATTTGCTGTTTCATTACTTTTCCTTTAAATTTTTTTGAATTGTAAAGCGCCCTATAGATTAGTCCCTGGACTTGCAATGGCGCTATAGGAAATCGGCTTTTATATTATTATATAAAACCGAGTGGCAATATGGCGGCTTTAATGAGTCATTTCTGCCAACGACGCTGACGGACAGTGCAAGGTCCAGTTCTTATTCTGAAGTCTTTGGTTTCGTTCCATGGAATTCAATGCTGGCGATAATTAGGTCCTTTCAGCTTTCAGTGCCGGGAAAATCTGGATCGATTGAACATTTGCTGACAAGGACAGGCACTTGTGACGCCAACGTGCGTGCTAGACAAATTATCCCGCTCTTTCAATACAGCAGCCAAGCAACAAGCTTGTTGCCGAGCCGTGTTTAAATGCGGGCTTACCCTTCTAAACGTAGTCAATTGAGTGCGCCGCTTTTCGCTGCTAAACTGTGTTTCTTCTTTTTTAAATTTTTCTCTTGTATTAGGAACTGTTTCCGTTAAGCTTTTTTTCCTGGCGTCAAGACGCCAGTTAATGGAAGCCATGTACTCGGACAACAATAGTGCAGATGCTTAGCGGATATGTGCTCTGACGCGTTGGCGGTTCGACCACACCCGTGACGGACACCGATCTTTTTTCAGACTCTCGAATCTGAACTCTGTCTTGACAGGCTTTTTCGCTGAATTTTGTGTTTGCGGAGGTGCTTTAAAACGTTGGGGAGGGGGAGGGTGTTCGAAAAAGGCGTGCTTCAAACCAAACAAAAATTGCTCCCCTAAATCTCTTTTTGCATAGAACTCACGATCGGCTGACGAAATTCGTCCAAAACCTTTTTCCACAAACGCCCACCACTGGCCACCCCCTCATTTTCTGACTTGCGCACTGCTTTCAACAATTTATTGCTCGTAAAGTTTGAGAGAGTCACAGAAGCAGTAACGAAAATCGTTTGAGGCTGTCAAAAACACGTCGTGTTCTTGGGCGTGTATCCATTTGTACTTAGAGGGGTTTCCCCCTCCCCCCACTGGGGGGGGGGGGGGTTCTGAGAAAACCACTGGCTCTTTGACAAAATAAACCGTTTTGCAATAGGTGTAAGACCAAACAGAGATTCATGATTCGATGACGGTATCTTCACTTCAGTTAGATTTGTCGGTGCGTGCTTGAGTAGGCCAGGTGCATCGACCAAACGATACTGCACGGTTCTTTCATTTTGCGCTGCTACACGCAGCGTCTGACTAACTACGGTACGATAGTTTTAGATAGAATCGTGCACGTCGTGTGAATGGATTTGACGTCGTGGGACGTCCAAGACACCTATTATAAATAACCTGCCCGACCCTCCCCGCTCACGCGCTAAGTCTGACTGTTTTGCGCTCTCAAAAATTATTATTTAAAGTTAGGCCTACTAGAATCTGCCCACGTCATCCGGCTGATAGGGGACACCCGATATCACGTAGGCCTTTCTGACAGAAACTTGTGCGGCTATTTTTAGCAGTCATTATCCATTTATGAGATCATTCTTCACAGTCATTGACTTGTGCATTTTTAGAGCCATCATCTTAAAAGTGATGGCCTATTTTCAGGGCCATTCTTAGCAGTCAGTTGTCCATTTATTTGTAAACTGGAGAGAGTGAAAACGCATGGCCACAAGTGCAATAACCTCTAAAAACACATATTTCACACTGCAAAAAATCAGATCGTTTCACTCGCCGCCAGAGAATAAAAAATGACCTACGAAACGCTAGATCTGGTGAAAACACCAGCTTTGGCAACGCTGGTGAAGTATACGAGCGAAACAGACATTGTATCCAGTTTTCTTGGCATTCTTTCCAATATCAAATTCACTAGCTTACGATTAGATTAGCTTGACAAAAGAAGCAGAAAGAAAAAATAAAGCGGAAAAATACGCTGCGGAATAGTAGCATAGTTGTTTCAAGGTGAGGGCATTTATTTCCAAGACGGTGCAGTATTACCAATAAGGATAGCAGTGGCCAACTTGTCAAGATCGTTGCCAATTTATCAGCTACAACCTAATAGTCAATGCGTGTCCTTCCTATAATAATATTTTTTATCTTTACAAGTAACTCGCTCTCAGTGCTGTGCGGCCAAGTGTTGCGCTTTCATTATTACAGAGCACTTAGTGACGATCAGTGCTTTAGGCCTATTGATCATATTAGTATGACTTCCCACGTCAACACGGTGAACGACCGAAAAACGTGACGCTTTGCTGAGACAAATGCGACCATCAAAGACGATAATGATAATTAGGAAGACCTGGCTAGATTGCAACACGACCAGTCGAGAACATCACGGACTATCGTCAAGACAAGCACAGAAAGCTGTAGGAGCGTAGTCGCGTGCGTAGCGACAGGCATAGTACGCAATAACTACGTTGTAGTTTAATATATTTAGTTATATAATCGATTAAAATTAGTTAACAAATATATAACGGCATAATCTGTCAGTGTTTTATTGAGATAGTTGTGCGTGTTCTCAGCGCACGATGTCTCGGCGGTCGGCGCTCGTCCTGTCGCTCGCGCTCACCGCTCTTACACTGGCGCCCTCCAGCGCGCAGCTCGTGTCATCCACAGGTCATTCATCGTTTGTATTAGTGTGCCCCATTGTGGATAAAGTTAAACATCGGGGTATGCTAATATCATTCTCGACTGCCCCCCTCCATGCTTCTTCCCTCACTCCTTTCCAACTTTCACGATAACATATCTACACGCTAATACCAATCTTGCTCATTCATAAGTTCTACAATCCGCATGTCCCAACCCCCTCATTCTCCCTATCTCATCATGTCCTATATGCATACGATTATTAGCCTTTTTCTCAAATCTTCGCTTCGACAGTTCTTCAACGACGACGACAAATAAAAAGCTCTGCGCTGACCCAAATAACTCCAGCAATGCATTTAGAATTTAAGATATTAATTTGTGCGCAGTAGTTGGACCTTAATAATTACCAGCATTTTATTTTATCACTGTTCATAGAGCTTTGGCCCTTTGGGCCTAGTTTAGTCTTTTTGGCCTAATTTGGCATTTAGCCTAATTTCCTGATCCAATGGGATTAACTTTAAAATTGAAACTTTCAATTCGCATGTTAAGCATCAGATAAAGTGCTAAGCAGTACCATGCGGCACTTTCGCCTTTATAAACTTCGTCACGTCACTGAGCAAGCCGCGCACCGGCACTTGATGTCAAAGTGCCTACACCTCGATACGAGCAGGACACGGGGAACTATAATGTTTTTAAAATGCTCATATAGTTTAGTAGTACAAGCATCTATCGTTATTTGGAAAAAAATGTTTCGATGCGCAGGGTCTCGACAGTCGTGGATCCTGACGGACAACACGTTCGCCACTGGCGGCACGCAGGCCCTCTTTATCGCGACCACGCTCGAGGCATGCCTCGACACCTGTCTCCAGCAGCTGACCTGCGTGGGAGTCAGCATCGTCAAGGCGACGTCCACCGTGCCCCTTGTGTGCTACATCGTCAAGGACGCGCGCGCCTTCAACGCGAGCGTGGTGCAGGCGGGACGCGCAACCTACCGCCTCATGCGCAGCCCGGAGGCCGACACATGTAGTTGTCCTTTTAAAATTCAAAAATGATCTGCAGATCTCCTTCAACCTTCCCCCTATATTACGAGACCGTTATCTAATAGGTATGGCCTATAGTTGTTTCGGCTTAAAACTGGAACTCTATCTTTCCAAAATCTTAGTCCTTCAACAGCCCTGTTAAAATCACAAAACGCATGGACTTTAGCTGCAAATGATTTGCTACTCAAAGAAATAATGTCTTTTTGAGATGCTCTTTTGGACCGGATAAATTTTTAGCTCTGACGACCTCGATCTGTCTTCTGTTGAGCCATTGTCTATTGTGTAGCATGTAAACGTTCTGAGTGATAGCGAGGCTTCGGCCCGATGCTTGCATTTCAACGAATTTTGTGCACTGGCGTATTTTGACAATAATTATAATTATTTAGTCTGTGGCTGCAAACAGCACCAAATGCACACATCAGCACTCACGCGTGATCTAACATTCTGGTCCACATCTATATTCAGCGAGTGTGTAAAGAAACCACACCAACCGACTTCAAAGCTCCTCTTTGTCATTGAGAAAACGTTGCAATCCGCATTCTATTCAATACTGCTTACAGCTGTGGGCCGACCGAGAGTCGACTGACTACGAATTATTGCGTGCTGGTAGCAGCAGCTTTTTATTCAACTTTCCTAGCCCGGTATAAAAAGCGTGGGAGATGCCCATTGTATTGCCCACGGTTACTGCGCTAGACGAGTTTTTCTCACTGCGGCCTTTATGTCAGGTCAGTCGAGCGAGCATGGCCGTAATTGCATGCTTTCACCGCAGCTGAGACTGTATGTATGGTTGGTTGCAATGTAGGCTATACACGCTGGCCTACATCCGACGGACAAACGTTGAGGTCCAGACCTACATCATGATTTGTGAATAGGCCACCGAAGCGAAGGGCTCTAAATGCTAAATGCTACCAGTTGACAAATATAACTGATTTACCGAAGGAGACATTTGGAAATATTTTAAATGCGAAAACTGGTCGCGAACCCGCAGCGTGTCCTAAGAAGCGCCACATGTAGGCCATCAAGACGTGTAAGCTTGGCTCGTACACGTACGAGTCAGGGCAGGATTGACCTGGGGAGGCCCTTATGCCGCGCATAGGTGGAAGCGTTGCATCGTGTTGACTGCGTTGTATCCAGTCGACTAGCTAACGCTTCCGGCTGCTCATGTTAGGTTACACCTGTAACATCATAATGACACATGCAACTTCCAAGACATTGTATCATTTTAACTGCATCCTATTATTTTGACGGCCTGTGCACGCGGCGGTGATCTCCGTCACATATTACCGCCATACTTAATTTTTGGTCTGATGGTGGAGGCCCGGCAGGGCTTGATCTGCCAGTCGCCAAAATTGCCAAAAAAGAATTTTGAGAGCAGTTAGCGAATTTTTCTCCATTTGACAAAGCCCTTGGAGAATTTTTATTTATCATTCGTTCCTAGAAGCTGTCTTGAAAAAAACCAGCTCGATGGCGATGAACAGAAGAATAAATTTGATATAAAATTTCAGTGCACCCGAAGGGAACAAATGTATAACAAATTTGGCAGAAAAATGTACGGCCGGGCGAAACAACATATTTTTTGGCCAATTTTTTTCACCAGACCCCCAGATCAAGCCGTAGTGGAGGCCTGTACAGTGGCACATCCTGACTAGGGCCAAATCCAGCCCCGAGACGTGTGGTAACTTACGGCGCATGTCACACCGAAAGGACGACGATGTGTGAACAGTGTTAGGGAACGTTTGTTTTGGACTGTCGTGTATGATCCTAGCAGGCACTAAATAGACACGTTGTATCAACGGTCGGACCATATTTCTGTGTGCTTACCACATCAATTCACAGATACGTCGATGTTTCGGCGTCAGGTTGTCAGTTTACTTACGGATTTTGTCAGTGTAACTCCAACGTTTGTGTACTGGTCACAGTCAGTTTTACCATAGGACCAAAATTAAAATCCCTAGATTATGTGTTTCGCAATTTTAAATATCCCTAAATCGCATTTTTGGACAAAAATATTCCCAGCTCCCATTGTAAAATGTGTCATTTATAAACAATATTTTGAGATATTTGGAGGTTGTGTTAAAAATCAGATCTCGCAATCACTGAAATATCCCTAGATCTAGTTATATATTCCAAGCAGTTGAAACTTCGTGGATAGGTCTAGGCCTATTTATAATTGTAGCTTCATCCTAGTAGCAGTAGATGTATAACATCTTGGAATAATATGATTGTGAAAGGTGTCCAAATAACAAGAGTCTACCCAGAGAAGTCAACTGCTTGACAGTCAATAATATTTTGGAATTTTGGCTGATCGGACCTGTAGAGAGTGATAGAATTGAATCCACCACGGTTTAACAAAATAGGATTTTGATTGGAAAAGTTTTTTATTAGACTATATTTGGAATAAGAAATGAAAATCTGCAATCAAAATGTTGGAATTTTATCCTAGCGGTTTTTCTCAAATTATTTTTTAACGATTTGATTTGCAAATTCTTTCATAATCCAATATATGAAGTTTGTTCGTGCAAGACAGAATGAACAAAACAAACACAAAATGCAGACAGAAGTAATTAAAGAAACCAAACAAACAAACAAAAAATACAAAAATACCAACTACCATCATTCCAAACCAAAAGTCGACAGCGAGAAACGGAGTAATCTACAGCAAATGCTATTAACTAATATTGCAATCCATTCTTAGGTGCACATGCTTTTAAGTGAAATGCAATGGTTTGGAATTTTTTAACTTCTTCTTGATATTCCGATTCCTCTCATCTTACTTCATTATGCACTCCGTCGCTGCTGTTGTTCAGTATGCACGGACGTGTGGACACGCTACTCGGACTTCCGTCTCCCTGGAGGCGTCCAGGCCCCTGACATCACCGACCTGGAGACGTGTCTCATGACCTGTCTCAACAACGTCGACTGTGTGAGTTTCGACGAGCGGACGGTCGGGCCGTTTGAGTGCTGGATCCACACGAGTCCCAACGACCTTCTGCAGGCAGCCGTCGCCAACACGTCCTACGAGGAGTACGTGCTCGTCACACGCTGCGGCTCGAATCCGTGTAAGTAGAGCACAGGCATGATCAGGGTTCAGTTTAGCCTTTGTAAAATAGATATAGCCAGAGATTTATGCAACACTTCCCCCCTCTGGGGTGTAAGTACCCCCGCTCAAAATCAGAAACACCCCCCAGATTTTTTTGTCCGAAACACCCTCCCTCAACACCCCCCCTCAACGCCCCCCCTGAAGGGAGGTGTGATAAGGTTTGATTAATGGGGGTGAGGCAAGTGACGATAAACTATACTGAATATTGTATATATACGACTATGATTGCCTTTCGATGTGTTCATAAATTAGTGGAATAGTAGAAAAGTAGGATTGATGATCCAAGATGGACTTAACGTTGAAGGTGTGCTTGTGTTGGGAGGTAATTCAAGGTGTTGGCACCCCTCCCCATCCCGGTCGGAAGTTGTGATGGATATAGGATAGAGATGAGAAAGAAATCCTGTCAGCACCCCCCCCCTCCGGTCGCGAGTTCTGTAGGGGAAAGTTTTACACCCCCCCTGATTTGTCCAACACAATTTCTTTGAGGAAATCCCGTATAAACGCCTGGATGTAGCGTTACGCTGCGCATGTTTGAAAGTTGCTTTAGAGCCTTGAGAACGACACGTGGGATACACGAGTTAAAAATCTCAACATTACTGCATTGAATTCAAAATGTATTAGGGCAGGCAGTTTGCTCATTTAATAACCTTGTGGCAGCCAGCATTGACAGGCTAATTTAGCCTCTCTGGTATAGCCTACAAGGCAGCAAGCATTTCATTTATTTATAGTTGTCTAACTATTTTGGTTTGCTTGTTTGCTGCTTTCCAAATAAATTACTTGACATGTGTGTTTTTGCTTCTGTTCTCAGTAACGACAACAGCAGCTGCGCGTGAGTTTCATCTCTTCATCCCTAACTTGAGATGGGTGAATTATTTTGTACACCCTGAAGACATTGATGATGGATGAGATCTACAGTACATTGGCGGTAGGCTAGGCCTGAACGTCGACAAACGACAACCGATCAGAAATTGTGATTACAGTATTTGTTTTAATTTAGAAAAACTAATTTTGTAATCGAATCTGGAATACATGAATGGGGATGAATGGGTGTCGGCATGCAGTTGTATGAATGTGGAAGGGAAAGTGGTAGGGGTAGAGCCAGAAAAACTTGAAGAGAGGTAGCTACTTCATCACAGCGATTCACTGTAGTGCAACCACTGCAGGCCAAACATAAAGAATTGACTTGCAGCCCAGAGCTCCCCGTGCGAGTCGTAAAAGACGACTAAAGAAGGTGATGTGGTTCTGTGCTGGTTTTCTTGCACAGAACCGGACTGTATATAGCCTTAATGCTGCACTGTAAACTACAAAAAAACCAAACCTCGCTGTGGTGTAGTGACAATGATGATGGTGACAGAATAGTATTCAACTTTGTGTTTATTTCAGCTCCCGGCAGCTGCATGCAGTTTACATCCCAAGCTCAGACCAACTCAGTGGGGGCCACCCTGTACGCGCAGTACACGACTGTGACGTCGTGCGAGAACTTCTGTCTCAGTCTCCCAAACTGTGTGGCTGTTGACCTTGACCTCTCTGGGGGCAACTCTAACGGGTGTTGGGTGCACACGAATCCTAGCGACCTCACGACCACTTACCTCGCCCTCTCTGTCACTCAGTACCGGCTCGTCAACAGAAACTGTGAGATCTTCTTGTTCCTCTTCTTGAGTTTAAAATTTTTCTCAGTTGATTGTGAGAAATAGCAAAGCATGAAGTATAAAATACAGTTTTGGGTCAACAATAGAAGCTGAGAGTTTTTCTTTGTTCCTCTTCTTTAATTTTAAATCGATCTCAGTTTATTTTGAAACAAATCAAAAAATAGAGTTTGGTTCAATAATAGAAACTGTGAGTTCCTCGTTGTTTGTGTTCTCACGTCGCTTTTAACTGTTTGCTCAGACTATTGTTAAGTCACTGCTCAGGCACTTTAAAACAAACTGAATCTCGCATTAAGATTGGCGGCGTGGGCAGAAATGACAACTTAAAGCCGCCATCTTTTCACTGAGTAGCTAAAGGCTTGGCGTTCGCTGATGATTGACGGCGTAGGCCTGCACTGAAAACCTATAATAAAGCGAGTGGCAAGATGGCGGATTTGCCTTCCATTGAACTATTGCAATCGACAATTTTATTAGGCCTCCGATATTTTGACTGATCATAAATTCACGATGTAGCGATTTAATTAATTTTCTTTCGTTCCTTTTTAAAAAATAGTACAGTGTTTTTTCTGCTTCTTTTATCCCACTATTTTAATAGTTTACTC
Organism: Chamaedrilus cognettii; assembly: GCA_034695025.1. Lineage (NCBI taxonomy): Eukaryota > Metazoa > Annelida > Clitellata > Enchytraeida > Enchytraeidae > Chamaedrilus > Chamaedrilus cognettii. Next base: position 2,631 of record JAQIWG010002460.1, on the reverse strand, counting down.
CGTATATCGAAATTTGTGCTGAATTCATTTATAGTTGTATTGCGTGCGAAGCCGTGCGTTGAGATTGAGATGATGTATTTTCTTTTGTGCGTGTCAGTATGTGGCCTTACACAGATTTTTATATGATATATACATCAGTAGCATCACAAGCATTATATGCCGCAGTGCGCACAACTCAATTCTTTCTGGGTATTTAATTAATTTTTGTCCAACACGCGATGTGCGGTATATGTCCTATTATGATGCAAATGCCCCAAGTGTTTTTGATTCATTTGTTGCCACTGACTTTTTTGGTTTAATTTCTGTAAAATATCAATTTTCTTGGGTTTCAGGCCCGTCTGGCTCCCCTGTATCTCCTGCTCTCACTTCCACTGTATCAGGTAGGCCTCACATTTGACATGGTAATGATGCACGGTTCGTCATTTCTAGGAGTTATATGGTAAAATTGGCGGTACATGTAGAAAATCAAGTTGCTATAGACTATTCGACTCTCTAGTAGTAGTATATCGATCCATGGCGCTTCAGTTTGAACAAGCTAGTCAATGACTTTCCATCAAACTGTCATATGCTAGCTTTCAGCAACACATAGAAACTTAAAAGAGTTTTTAGCTACACAGTATAAAAACTCACAAGGGATGAGAGTATACTCCCTTGCACGCAAGTTCACTGCTGAATAAAGATTGTGTGATATTGGATGATTCGTGGAAGATATTGTGAAGGAAGGGTACATGACATAACAATTAAAAATTTCTAAAGTTAACATTCGTTGATACTAAGTTCGTTCCCCAAAGTGCCAAAAACTTTTGGTCGGCAAACAATTTGTTCCTTGTACACCGTGATTTAAAGCATCCACTTTTCTGATCAATGCCTTCAGGTCCCGCCAGCTCTTGCGTACAGTTCACATCCCAAGCTCAGACCAACTCAGTGGGGGCCACCCTGTACGCGCAGTACACGACTGTGATGTCATGCGAGAACTTCTGTCTCAGTCTCCCGAACTGTGTGGCTGTTGACCTTGACCTCTCTGGGGGCAACTCGAATGGGTGTTGGGTGCACACGAACCCTAGCGACCTCACGACCACTTACCTCGCCCTCTCTGTCACTCAGTACCGGCTCGTCAACAGAAACTGTGAGATCTTCTTTTGTACTTGTTTTTACTAACTTTGAATTGAATGAAAGCATTGAGAAAGAATCAAATGTATTGAGAAAGTAAGAATTTCTGATGTCGCTTTATGGCGTGCATGATGTTTCATTAAACTTGTATTCATCAATTAGTAACCAATAAAAATTTACTGTTAACGCGTGCTGGTTCACGCCACTTTACTGCGTGAAGAGCTCCAAAAAGCATGTAAACAACGCCATCTTGCGAATATATTAAAAATAATGATCAGTTAACATGTTAAAACCAATATGGACCTCGCTTGAGAATGTCCCACAGGGTCATGGAACTTTTTAACGAAGAAATTAAGCGATAAATGCAGAAGTTGCCATTGTGCCCAACTCTCCTGCGCAGGCAGAGCCTAACGGATCTGTGAATCGTATAGCCCATGATCAAACATTACAGGATGATCCAAACATTATCAATGGTGAGTGATCCAGATTGGTTCAGCAATCATCGTCCACAAAATGTCAATTGAGGGATTTGGCATCAGATTTATTCGTGATGGGCAGGCCACGACTTGAAGTGCTGAACTAGCTTGTAAATAAATGAACCATCTTTGATCTGAATTCATGCTAGTTTTTGTATGTACTTATTCATTTTAAGGACCCTCAGTATATATCTTTTTTAAGAATTCCTTGTTTAGAAATTCTTATCAAAGGAAGGAATTCTTTGAAACAGATCTGGCGAGCCATGTGGTCTAGTGGTAGTGGACTACAATTCTGATCATTGGGAACCTTTGCTTTCTTTGCTTTGTTATGACAAGCAGAAGTTTGCTAGTGAAAACTGAGTTTGCTTTCAAAAGCAGAAACCATGCCCTATTGTCGAAAAACAAATTTTTGGTTACTACGGTATACTGCGACCTATACCCTTAGCTTATGCAGCTCACTGACAGCATGACGAGTAGGCCTAGTGTAAACTGAGCCGTGGCTCGCTGGCCGCGTGGGAAAGTACCAGTGGTTCCTTTATGCCTGTGTTTCATTGCGTTGTAGGTCCATCAGGCTCGACATCGGCAGTGGTCACCGCCACTGTTCCCACTGTCACGGGCCCAGCAAGTAAGTGTCAGATTTGAATTGGGTGTAAATGAAGCAGGCTACATTTTTAGATGAGACACTCGCTGGTTGGTCTGAGATTTCTTCGATTGACTCATCCTTTGTACTATTTTTCTATTTATCTTTTTGACTTGATTATTTTAGTTTAACGTTTGCGTATTATATGTGGACTGCATTATTCGCCATATTTAATATTTGGTATTTGGTTTTTATACTCTATATTTGCATCTATTCTGTATTCTTTTCTCTTTTTTATTGCCCTCGGTACCGCGTTCCCGAGGGACTTACAAAAATAGGTGTAAACGTTTTGCTGTGAGACGGCTAGCACTCGGAATCAGATGGTGAGATATTCTATTCTATATTCTATTCTATATTCTATTCTATATTCTATTCTATATTCTATTCTATATTCTATTCTATATT
>JAQIWG010002459.1:0-20346 GCA_034695025.1 Chamaedrilus cognettii | reverse complement strand
AGAAGCAATCTTATCGCCTACTGCAAAACAACCTTTTTTAGATAGCAGTTTCATTTCAGATGTGAAAAATTATATTCAGCCATGATTTAGTTATTGAATAATCTTACACTAAAAAGATTTCAATCTGGTATCTTGTTTTGATCATTGTTTTTATAGATAGGCAAACCTAAATTAACAGGTCTACATTACGCATCAGGATTTCAGTTTAAGAGTACAATAATCGCTCGGCTTAAAAGCGTATGCCTATTTGCCCCTTAACCGTGGGCGCTGATCACGGGAAGGGGAAGATTAGCGAGGGCTGTATAGTGGACACTCAAACACTAGGTGGACAACAGGGTATCTGATATCCCCCAACATTTTGGTAGAGTGTTCCCCTCTTTTAGGGGCTAATAGTAATTAATCTTGACTAAAAAAGGGAGTATTAAGGACTACTATTATTCCCCGGCTATTGCTACATTATAGATGAAAGGCTGTAACTTATCGACGATGATGGCGCCATGTTTAACTTTAGGAGGGCCAGTAGGTGAACCAGTGCCCTGTACGTATCGGCCTCCACTATTTCCCCCGTCCCCCCCCCTCCTCAATATTTTACTCAGAGTGAGGCCCATGCTCCTAACTCTCAGAAAAAGAAAAAGCTCCCTCAGAAACCGACTGCAGCTTGGCAGTTCAAGGGGAAGGGGAGGCCAGTGGCCTAACAAGGGGAAGCCGACGAGGACATTGGCCCCGGACTTCACGACTTCACGTGTCAGAGGTGGTTGGAGGGCGCCAATCGCGTCCGATTTCTTCATGTAGACATAACATAGCAAGTTTGAGTATAGTTTTGTGTGTTTTGAACACAGCGCGCTAAAAAATCCGATGGAAGACGCAAAGGGTGCCTTTTTATTCTCTCCGTCAGGAAAAAAGCATTTGCTTAGATATACTAGTATATACTTATTGAAAAAGCTTCTGTCCCTAATCCTCTCCCACCCGCTGGGTGTTCTACACGGAACCGGGTTTCGTGGTACGCCAGAAATTCTCGCCACGGCTACGCCTCTCGGGAAGGGGGGCGCCTGACATATTTTGCCCCCGGGCGTGCAAGACCCCGTGATTCCACTAATTGCAACACAATAACGGCATAAAATTTCACAACACCCCCGATACCCTTCCCCTATCCGCAACAAATGTACAGTTCATTAGGTATCAGCACGTGTCGTTATTCCCTCCACCACAAGTCATCCTACTCTTAAAAAATTACATTGGCTCCCTTCAAAAGCAGCGCATCCAATTCAAAATTGCTTCAATTATCTATAAAACGCTTCAGTCATCAACCTTCGTACTTATTCGACCTACTAGGCTCCTACACCCCATCCAGAAACCTGAGATCTACTCACAAGCACCTGCCCACTATACCAAATATCCGTTCAGCTAATGGCCATTGCACTCACATCTTCGTTGCGTCCTCCATTTGGAACTCACTTCCTCTCTCACTCTATTCTTGTCCAACATTGCTCCGGTTCCTTTCTGATTTTAAAACGCATTTTTTCCCACCACAATTTTTTTTTTTCCGGACGGACCGCTAAGGCATATGACCCTGCTATCATACATCCTTTCTCCTACCCCTTTGTCCTGGGTTTTCATCAATCGTATGATCAATGGATGCCCACGGCAAAGCAAGGTGTGATGTCACTAGACGCCGAAGCGGACTCTAAACCCATTATTGTTATTTTTAATTTATGAAGTCAGGTTGAAAGAAGCTGGTTAGGTTGTCGCCTAGACTAGGTACACAACACCACACTATTAAATGAATTTGTTATACTCTCAAAGTACACAACACTCAGAGATATTTATTTCAAGGTTCACTCAAAAAACACGATATTGTCCTATGATGCAGTTATTTTGGATCCAACTGTACATCAGTGATGATCAACTAGGCCCCTGCCTCGCAAGCAGTCTGCGCAACTTGTTAAAGTTTGAAAGTAGTATCGAATCCGCTGGCTTCATTCTCAAAGTTTCAATATAAACAGCTTCAGCCTCCTTCAGTTTTCCATTGTGATGCAATATAGCAGCGAGGTTCATCAGAGCCGTCACCTCCTAGAATAAAAAATACAACTCTTACTTCTGAATCTGATCATGTCAATTATATTTGAACGGCAGACATCAACAAGCAAATGACAAGTCTTATTATAATAAAATAACGGATCATTGTTTACAACATCGTTATTATTACCATGCTATATATATTTTCTTTTTCAATAATAACAATATATTTTGCTTCATGAATAGAATCTACGAATACAAATTATAACATCACTCCGTCCGCTCAATCATGCATCATCATCTGCAATTGTCCACAGGACCCCCTGCAGGCTGGGGAACAAAGAATTGGCTTGCAGCCTACAGTTCCCCGGGTGACACGTAAAAGGCAACTAAAGAAGAGGGAACGGCTCTGTGCCAGCTCTCTTGCATAGAACCGGACTGTAAATAGTCTTTGCTACACACGGTCCCTACACTACAAAAAAGGAAACTAAACATAGTCCACAGGGGATAAAAGATTTTTTTGGTGATTACTCGGCGTTCGTTAATCAGTTGATCGACAGGACAACATTAGCCTAATATTTATAAGCTGCTCATCCCCTATACACAATTTTAAGCATCAAGCCAGTAAGAAATAGGAAAATTGGCTAATGGCTATGTTATCGTTTAATCCACTGGCGAGTTGAGGGTGTGGGTTAGGTGCCCTATATAAACAGGGCATTCCCTCGTTGGATTGCAACAGACAGACTACGTATCTTACAGACCTACTACAAGAAGGCATTACAACTACCAACAACTACAACTGGCAATATAGTCCACAACAGGGGTTCCCAAAGTGCTGCCTGTGGGCCAAAACTGGCCCGTGAAGACTTTTTAAGTGCTGCTGAGAGGGCCACTTTGGCCTGCGGCAATGTTGATAAGTTTGCTATTTTTGAACAGTTTATTTGTTTTTTGGCATGCAGTTAAAAATTGTTAAAATCTTGGTTATCGCTCCCGCTCAGTCACGATCGTGAGCTCTTGACTAGACAGGATACTGTTGGCCAATACTATCCTCCCCCCCCCCTCCTGGTGATAATTTGTGGATAATGGAGAAAAGAATGTTAGTCAGCACCCCTTCTCCCCCTATTGTGAGTTTAGTTGGAGAAGAAAATCAGCGGATATGAGTGGCCCTCTGAGATTTTTAAAACAAAATGAGGCCCGCTTAAGAAAAAGTTTCAGGACCACTAGTCTACACAGTGGCGTCACTAGGCGGGTGTGGGAATGTGGACCGCACAGAGTAACACCAACACAGAGCGTTACACATAGCCTTGTTAAATTTGCTTATCACCCTCAGGGCCTCCCCCGATCGCGACTTCTGGACAAAAAGCAAAAAGTAAGTTTTCTTGGGCACATATTTGGCTGGAATTTCTTCGTCCCAAGGAAATGAAGGCACAAGTTCTACAGGTCCACCCAAAAACCAAACTATGCCCTCAAACAGCCAAGCCGCGCTGGCGCCTTTGCGGCGGAGGTCATGGGGTAGGTTGGGGGGAGGGTGACACCATGAATCACCACGCTGGGTGACACCAACTCTATTGACGCCGCTGAGTCTACATTCTTACACATCAAACAGGATATTTGATATTTGCTTGCACTAATATGCCTATAAAATAAAACTCAAAAAGTTTGAGACTAAATACAGGGCCGGGCCGCCTACTAGGCGAACTAGGCGGCCGCCCAGGGCGGCACCATTTTAGAGGCGGCTAAATGCTCGGTTGCTTACCATTTTGTACAATTACAGGGGGTCGATTTGAGAAATTTGGGGCGGTCAAATTGGCGACTGGCTGAATTGCTAGGCATAACGGCGGATGTCGTTTAAAGTTCTTACGACACCATATATAGCCATTTTCAAATTATTTTTTAAGTGAATCATATGAGCTATTATGTTCACAAAGATAAAATATAGATATAGATAAAACCCATATTCACAATATTTGAACATAGGCCTACTCTAAAATTTACTCATAACATAAGCCAATACTTAATTCATTTTGGACATGGCTATAATTAGTACCGGTAGCCAAATAAACTTACTGAAACACGGTTAGGCCTACTGCAGTATTATTGCACTCGCTTTGAAATCTTGCGAATATGTGAGAGGGTTGACAGAGGTAGGGGCCATGGAGCATTTTGATAATGAGTTTTACTTCCCATTAACAATGCAAACAGCACATTCTAAGAAGCGCTTCTCAAACGTTTTGGTTTCACGGACTAGCAAATTTTGGTTTTAGTTGCCGGGGAACAATGACATTTCATGACAAAAATTGTGTATAATAAAATATGATTCAAATAGGCTACCAATGAAATAGTAACCATGTGTACACTGAGTCAAAACAAGAGACACACAACTTATGGATGTAACTTTGACTAACTGATTTGTATAGTTCTTTGAGGCTCTAAAAGACAACTAAATTTTAAAAATATATTTATAATTGTTTTTGACACATCATGATCATGACGCCGCAAAACTTTGAAAAAGTTGAAACTTCTATACTACCACAGTCCACGAGAAAAATAGGTTGCACTGAAAATGTAAGCTGCTGTATCTTGTGAGACATCAGCACAATTCCGTATTAAGCTTTGTTGACTTCAAACCCTGGATTAAAGCAGACGAGGTCAGTGATGGCAATTTCGACACACTCACCGATGTCATAATCCATTAACTAAACGCTAACTGTGTGCGCTGCGGACGTTTAGCACACATCTCCTTATTCGTTGTCACTGCAGCTTATAATAGCCTACGATTGGCTGATTCACTTGGCTCTTTAGCGTCGCTACTGTGCTAAACCTTAAAACCTGGTATATATGTGAACAAGTTTAAACTAACGCAGTTCATGGGGTTCATTTTTTCTATTCGTTTTCAGTGCTTTAGCGCGCTAGTTGGTTTCCATTGCAATTTTCATAGGATTCATGTCAATTTCAATTTCAAGTTCTAACTATCTCACAGTTTTTGCGAGAACGTGGCCATGGTGTGTTAATTAAAACAAATATAACCATTTTGGTGGAAATATAGTTGTCTTAATTTCAAATAATTAAAATTGGTTAACATTTGACACAGTTTTAGCTTAAAATTTAGTGATTCTTTTGTGATATAGTGTACATAGTAGAATTTGAATAATTTTCTACAGAATTATATTTCACAACTTGATGGCATGAAATGGAACGTTTTAAATGTTTAGCCAACATCACAGGAGTAAAATGATCTATTTTTTCCCAGCTCAGCAGGGACCGGCGACAGGTGTTGCACTCACTGGCGCCGGTCCGCAAATAATCACTTGGACCACCACAACCACTGCTTTAAGAGATTCAGCTGTCTAGTGAAAATTATTGCTGCCAAATTTAGCCTTATAAACTAATGTTGCGCGCATTGTGCACTTAACTGGAATAGGTTTGGGGGCGGGGGAGGGGTCAGCCTTCAACCGAAAATTTAAAACAATCGATTGACGTTGACATTGGAACTTGATAATAAAAGGAGGTTGGGCTCCCTCTCCGAAGGTAAGTGAGCCTCCAACTGTTTGATTACAAAGAAAGATAGAATCACAGATAACCCGAACTTGCAAGAAGGACTACAATTTAAAAAGATTAGTTTGAAACTTTGATACTACTCTTCCAGTGATATAATTTGTTATGAAGAACTTGATCTTCTCTATCTTGAGAAACTTCTCAAAATCAAATATATTCCTGTGATCCCTAACTGAACGTATACTCCCGTACTGTGCGCTTGGTAACTTTCTGCTATCTTTCTTCTTTTCAACTCCCCCCTCCCCCTCTACAGTTAGAACTTACGAGACGTATTGTATTGTGCATTACGAATTTAGTTTGATTGGATCCCCATGACATCGTCACTTCTCTACCCTCTCCAGTCATGGTACGGCAGACTCACACGACGCCGACACTTTTCAGAACTCAGTTACGGCACTCGTTACTACCTATATGGTGGAGGGTGGCCTTTAAAAGTTCCCTGATAAATATATCTGATAAATTTAAGGAGCAATCCAAACCTGAGGTCTTAGTTGTAATGCCTTCCTGTAGTAGGTCTCTGCTTCCGAGTTCCGTCCCGCTTGACTGTCAACAAAACAACTGCTGTTGTATGCTTAGCGAATTGACAAGTTCAGATCATTGAATATATTTCAACATAACTAACTTAAATAGAATTAAAGAATACACCGCAAGTCAAAAAACGGATAGGCCAAATTTTTGCCTCTAACTCATTAAATGTTAACCATTCTATTATTAACTATCATATTATTTGTTTATCAAATTTCCTTTATTTTTGGCTAACTCTATTCATTCATTTTGCATGACAGTTTTCTTGCACTGGGCCGCGGTTTGTCAGCCTATTTGCTAATAAACGAAGATATATATCTTTAAAATGCATTCATCACTAGAAAAAGAGCTAAATTTTAACAAAAAAATATGTCAAAATTTTCTCTCCGTTGATATTTGTTAAACATTTAAGACACTACACGTTAAGCTGTGACGTGTAGTTTTATAGGAAATTTAAATCCTACCGTAGTATAGGCTACCTTATACGAATTAATGCTTTGATCATATTTTATTAATATGAACATGGCCAACGTCGATCAATATGTCAAAAATAACCAATACATCAATGAATTGCATATAAATTGAGATATAGATTGAGATCTGCATCGAGTATAAATAGGCTCTCCTTTTGAAAATGACTAAAACAAATATTAATATTGAACAAGAACAAATATTTGATCAAATATCAATGTAGTGGAACAATTAAAATTTTTGAAGAATTTGAGTTGTATTCACGCCCCAGGTTATCACTATAAGTATAGTTACCAAGGTAAGCGACGCCCAACGGCCCCTAGTCATGTAATATTCTAGCTACTTTATCTTAGGTGGGGGTAGAGCAGTGGAGGTCCCCAGAAGCATTCCTGAAAGCTCAATCAATATTCATACATAATATTCATGGGAAGAGGAGAGAGGGGTAGTAGAAAGGGTCTGGGGTGTGCCTACACCTCAGGTTACTGTTTAAAGGTTAAAATCCAGCTTATTGTCAATACCAGACTTTACCAGTAACTACATGGTTATCCTGTACGACTTTACCTGACGCTAATTTAGTTGATTCTAATTTAGTTGAAACCGCATGCTATTGCTAGCGCCTAGGAGCTTAGTTTAAGTTAAAAATTTCAAGCGTCTCCAATAGTATTTGACAACAATAAGTTCATAACGGCTGCATGGCATGCAAATAAAACGTAACTTAAAATCTAGTTTTATAATATAGATAGGCTTATATGTAAATCTCGATACTAGTATCTCAGCAGTCACAGTGCAAGCTTTCAACATGTCTGCGTCAGCTAAAATGTTTATGTATCATTGAAACATCGATGGTTATCAAAAATTCATAGGAGAGCATTCATTCATTCTAATATGTGACCTAGGACTGGCTAGACATCCAACCACAAAAAATAGCATTTTTTTAGAAGTACTGACTGCGTAGCACACTTACATACATACACATTACATACCGCAACATGTTAGCAGCATTGAAGACAGTCTCAAAGTTGTTCGGCAGTCTGAGCGCAGCCTTCACGTAGAAAGCAGCAGCCTCTGCGTGCTGACCTATGTCACTGAGGAACGAGCCTGGACAACAGGACAAGCCCACTGCAGCACTCTACACTAATTGATGCCCCCACCCAGTCATCAGTAAGACACTTACATCTACAGCATGAGTACTAACTTGTAAAACTTTTTAAAGTTTTGAATGGTACAAGATTTTCATTTATTCACGAATAAAATTTCTTAAAACAACATTGCTCAAAATTAGGTTCCATCAGCGTTTCTAAATTTTTCAGTACATTGGCATATGGAAGTGAAACTTGACCAGCGAAGGTGCAGGATGTGCAGAGATTAGAGAGGACAGAGAGAATGATCGTTTGATGGATGTGTGCAGTGTTGTCGAAAAACAAGTGTCGAAGCAGAGTTGACAAAAATGCTTGATGTCATATGTATGACAGACATGGTGAGAAAGGGGGGCTTGAGAAGGTTTGGACATGTGTAACGTATGAATGAGGAAGATTGAGTATCAATATGTATATCAAGGTGGAGAGGATAGTTGGAAAGTAAAGGGGGAAGAAAACACGAAAGCAGGCAGTAGAGTGATATGTAGGAGCGAGGCATGAATAGAGAGACGGCAAAGAATTGGGAGTTATGGGGGAGTCTCATCGTGGAAAACATTCAACCTGTGCTAGCACAGAAAAGTGGACATAAAACGTAAATTATGATGATGGTGATCGAAGTACGGTAAATGGGTAATACTACTTCTCTATTTTAATCGAGATCCATAGCAGTGGAGAGGTTGAGAACCATTTCTTTATAAATGTTACATTGTTTGTAAGCAGCTCAAAGTTGCCATAAAACTACAGAACAACATCATGCGGTAGACAGGAAAATGTTTCGTGAGCCCAAGAACCAACCGTAGAACTGATGAACATTGACATCATCAGGATCAAGCAGCGCAGCGGCAAGAAACAACTGGCGAGCAGACTCAATCTCTTTCTAACACACAACACCCATCAGCTTTTAGAATCTTTGATACTAATAGAATTATATTTATGTAAGCTATTTGATATACACCGTGGCTCAAAATTAAACAACACAACAAATTTCTTCAATAACTAGACTTACAAAAAACAATAATCGTTGGTATCCTCCTTTTTATCATGTAGTCTGTTAATGTGCAGGTTGTCACACAGGTTTACACGCTTTCGCTCGCACTGATCAGGACTGCCGGTGCTGGGTTTTTATGACCGGATGCCCTTCCTGATGCCAACCAAATAAATAATTTTCTGGCACGAGGTTAGCAGCTAGCTACACTTGTGTTGTTGCGCTACAGGCCTGTAGCGCATGGTTTCATAGTTGCGGGCGCCGGGACTTGAACCCTGGTCCTCTAGACGCTACGTCCGACACTTTAACCACTATACCAGAGCGCTTCGCGGCGGCCTGGCGCTCTGAGAGTCGTGCAACTGTCCCAAGCTGTCTGCGCAACCACAACCCGCGCGACAGTCTTGCTTATCTGCAGCGACAGTTGAAGGAGAAACAAGTGACTGTGGCGTCCTCTGATTTCTGAACAATCTTCTACAGCCTTCAAACAGCCTTCTAAAACTGAATATCTTGTAACTGAAATCCCTCAGCAACGCGCCAAACTGACTGTATCCTCTACCCTTTTCTAAGGTATCGCTCTAACTCCCACTGACTACTTGTAATCTCGGTATTTTTTTAAAATATTTTTTTGTCAACCTAAGCACGTTAGGCCAAGTTTGCATGTATCGCCATCCATGCTCTGGCCTTCACTCCAATTCGGGAGTTGCGGCCTTTTCAGGTTTGTTGTCTTATTGAATCCTGAACTTCAGCTGAGTTCAGGCCCTCCCAGAGGGCGCAGATGCTTCTGGATGTTAGGCTACCTTTGCAGGCAGCAGGGAAAGGTGACACAATTTTGTGACAATTTATTGTCCGATCTGACCTCCCGGCTGGCTGTGTCTTTGGAATCTCAATTCAAGTCTCATCCGGATTGGGATTAGGCCTGCCTGCCCTTGCTTAGGCCTTGCTGGACTGCTTAGCCCTTGACCTCGTCGATCATGGGGGCCGAATGAGCAACAGCAATGACCATCTGTCTCCATCTTTGACGGTCTTTGGATATCGTGTGGTATCGTGACGTGTGATATCGTAAACTGACAATTCTGTCCAATCGGTTTGGTTTTTCAGCCAGGTTTTGCAAGGTCTTCCTCTGCCACGTGTACCTTGGGATTAGGCAAGCCCGAGAAATTGACTCTCTGTTGAGCTAGAGCAGGGATTGAACCTCGGACCTCTAGCACGGCAGTCCAGTGACATACCACTAGACCACGCAGGCACTGCAATCTCGATGTCATTTTTGATAAAGACCTCTCTTTCAAATAAAAAACATTTCCTCCATCTGCAAAACCTAGTACTACCACATTCGCCAGATACGTGAAGTGAGATCTTCCCTTGATACCAATTCAACTATTATTCTAGCGAACTCTTTAGTCTCCTCAGAATTAGACTACTGTAATTCACTTTATTTCGGCCTCCAAGCAACCTCCTTGGATTGCCTTCAAAAAGTTCTAAACGCCTTAGCTCTTGAAATCATTCCCTCAGATGTCAGACGGCATCATCACGTCACTCCCACTCTTCAAAAACTCTATTGGCTTTTTATTAAGCAGCGTATTCATTTCAAAATTGCTTTTATAACCTACAAAACGCTTCAAAATCATCAACCTTCATACCTATTTGAACTTCTCACCCCATACACCCCATCCAAAAACCTAAGTTCCACTGACAACCATCTGCTTATCACACCTGGCATTCGTTGTGCAAATGGCCATCATTCAATTTGTTTGCTGCACCTACAATTTGAAACTCACTAAAACTCTGGGAACCATGGAACTGGGGTAAAACTCACCTTGCCACTTCGTTCCTGTTTAAGCCTCCCTTTAATTCTTTCTGGTCTGAAAACACATCTTTTCCCCAATAAATGCACATTTTTTCCTTGACGCATAAATGTGAAAACTAACCCGGATCTTTCCTCCACTTTCTCCTTTTCTCCTCGTCTGGGTTTTCTCAATTACATCAGCCTGGTGCCCATGACGAGCGGAGGTCCCCGATGACATCTTACGCGTTCGCTGTTTCACTGTGACATTGGTGATGTAATTAAACCAGCAAACCCCAAGTATATGTTGCAGGATGAAATGTCTGCAGGCAAGCGACGTCAAATTTTAGAAGCGTCCAGGTCTCCGCGCATTAAAGGAATATCAAGAGCACGCAGGTTTTGTAGAGACGGAGCTTTATCGTAAGGCGTAGCCATGTTTGTCTTCAGACTCGGCCAAGCTGGTCCATGGCAGAGGCTGTGAGAGCTGTCCGGCGCATTACTTCATGTGAGCTATAACCATCTGAACTTAATTTGCTGCCGAGACATATGAACTCCTCCACAGACTCGACCACATTCGGACCGACCTGCAGTATGGGGTGTGCCCCTCCAGCGCCGAGATTTTGCACCTTAGTCTTCGCCCAGGATACCCGTAGACCCAGATGGTGGGCGTTGTCGTCGAATGCCTGCAGCCAGGCAGGGGTGGAAGCCCTATCTGAGGGCAGCAGCGCGCCGTCGTCCGTGTAGTAAAGTTAGAGAGTAGCATTGGATCAACAAATATGCGACATAGCAACATACTGTTCATAGAATTTGTGATATAAGGAGTGACTACGTTTCGGTACAATATACCACAATTACCGTTTTAGGATAATTGTGCTAAAGTGAAATTGGCGAGAAGGACCTTGTGTTGCATGAGTCTGGCAAGGGTGAGGTGGGCGGGGACATGGTCGGGCCTGACGCCCAGCGACAGGCGGTAGTAGCGCTCAGCCTCACTCAGCTCACCCAACTTGAAGTACGCTTCACCTGACGACAAATTAAGTCATCAAGCAATCTCATCAACATCATGCATGGAACTCACTAAATGGAACCCTGGGAATCATGGAACTGGGGTGAACTTGTCATGGCCTAACCTGCCATACAACCGTATTACCCTTAAGGATTTCAGAGTACTACTCCCCTTTTATATCTTATTGACTGCGAATCAGGCTTTTATACACTTTTCCTCTACATTCAATGAACAGAAGATCGATATTAAATATCAATATTTGAGAAATAAAATAGAAGAATAAGCCAGGAACGCATCGGAACAATTATAGAATAACTTGACAGCATCAACAATAGAATAGATGCCTAACAACTAGTAGTCATTACACAAACATAGAGTCACAAACGAAGTTACTAACCTCCCTTCCCATTACACAGTTTCCAGTAAGCTTCCCCAAAAATACGAGTCCTTCCCGTCAGCCGCATGCACCGCCGCCACAAGGCCTACCTCCGGGTCTATCCAAAGAGTGCTTCCGCACGAAAGATAAGACAAACCGCTTAATCTAACGCATGCAAAATACATGCAAGAGGCAATGTTACAACACTATGCCGTGAGCACAGTTACAAGTTACACTTAGAACAAAAACCCAGAGGTACAGGTCTAGACTCAACGACGTGGCGGGAACGACTGCAAAGCAGCAACAATTTGAATTCCTGAGGTGCAGGACAAGCAACCAGCAGCTGGTAGCTGGCAGCTAGCAGCTGCTAGCTGGCAGCTGCCAGGCCTGCTCGTGAGAGCAGTGACAGAAATGATAAGCGTGATAATTGCCCGTCACAGAACTCACCTTGTATAGTTTGTATAGTCAATTCAACACCGGTGCCCCCCTTGTATTTTTTTCTCAATTGTCCCCCGTTAATTGATGGCCAAGGCTCATAAAAACTACTCTTATTTTCATTTGCTGTAACCTTATGAAATTATTCTACATCCATACAGGATGGTTTCATGAATGTAAGAATAAAACTAAATCAAATATGCAAAGAAGATTGATGTGAAGTTATTTATTTGATCAAAAGTATCATCTTATTTTTAAAGAAATCAAAGATTTGTTATCAAATATCTTGAATTTTATACTGATTTAAAATTTAAATTTCATTTTAGACATTTTCCTTTAAAACAAATACGTCTCAAACCATAGACCGACTGCACAATATAACTACAACATGTGTTCTTACCCAGCATGTTATACAGACTGTGTACAGAATAGTCAAGCGGCCTTCGTTGGATAGCTTCTTGATATATTTTCACCGCTTCCTGCAAAATGAACACATTTCAATCACCTAAGCCATCAACAGATCGATGTACAGTGCGTATGTACTGTATCGTTCATGCAAGATTCCTTCGCTTTTCGCCCTGCCATTTTCTAGGCAGCACACGCAACAACAAAAGTACTTCAACTACTTTTACAAATATCCGTATTTTTAATATTGACTTTCCAGACTTTCATTCACACTTGATCGAATTAATAAAAACTACCCTGAAGACGTCTCTCAATTATCTTCGATGCTATGGATGACAAGTTCATTGATCTCGAAGGAGAGAGTCTCGGGAGAAAGATACACAGAATTTAGAACAGCCATATTGGATACCAAATCTCATCGCTCAGAGGTTTGATTAGAATTATTACGCTCCAGTTGATCTAAATTTTTATACTGCCAACTCCTGTAGACTTTGCATATATTTTGTGGAACATTAGCGTGATGAGCAACATGACCATAATCAGTGATCAACATAGAAACATGAGCAATTGAGCATGATCAACTAATCATGCTCATCAATTTTCAATTTCAAATGTTTGGGTATTGATCAAAATATTAAATAGCCTAGCAACAACGTTGCTTACATATTACTTATATAGCGGACAAAAGGATGGAGTTGCTGGTATGCATGAGCGCCGAGCGGCCACGTATTGTTCCTTTAACTAGTTATTCAACTTCTAATGCAAAATAAGTGTTAAACCTTCGCTATTTCTAAACAGCTTTCTTATCAAAGTGCACAAATTGATGAGATTTGAATCAATGTTCAATATGTCAACAAGGTTGTAAGCAAAATGGTGCAATGTACGGATTTAGTGCGGACTTTTTGATGTTCACTTCTTGTAGACATTCTAGGTCATTACGTCATGGAATTTCACCCAGACCCATGCGGCGTATCACAGCTGCGTAGTGTGTCACAAACCTGTGATGTGTATCACAGACCTGTGTGGTGTATCACAGAACTGTGTGGAGTGTCACAGACCTGGGGTCGGTCGAGGTCGGCGAGCAGGCGCGCGAGGTGGTAGAGCGCCGACACCTTGGTGTGTGCGTGCAGCCTCGGGTCTCTGAGGGCACTCACATCCGTCGCATTGCATTGCACAAACATCTGCACACAGCGCACACACTGCATAAACATCTGCACACAGCGCACACACTGCACAAACATCTGCACACAGCGCACACATTGCACAAACATCTGCACCCAGCGCACACACTGCACAAACATCTGCACACAGCACAAACATCTGCACACAGCGCACACATTGCACAAACATCTGCACGCAGCGCAAGCACTGCACTAACAGCAATAAGACCACACAGCTAACGAGTATTAAAACTTTTTTACTGAACTTACTCTTGACTGAAGTAGGCGGCATATGTGTGCGTATGCACAGGGAGTAGGGATGGCGCGACACTCTGTGCATATGCTTTGATTTAGGGTGGGGGATCAAGAAAAATTTGAACACAGACTGAGGTGGCAGTGTAATGCTCTTTAACAGTCGCACAGTTACAGTAGCTTATTAGCCTGGCATTATATTGGTCGCTTTCAAAGAAACAGCGATAGTCAGCGGCAATAATCAATAGGAGCAGTCAACGTTAAGAAATAGTCGGCTTTTAGAGAGTGGCAGGCTGTTAGCTCATGAAATGACAGGAGACTTTAAAACTCAGACTTAGCATTATTATGATACATCAAGCTTACATACTAAATACAACTTACTGCTTCGGCATCAGATGTCAGCCCAAGCGTCATATAAACAATTCCCAAATTCAAATAGGCAGCTGAAACAGAGATAAAAGTTGCTACAGAATTTATTTCACACTTATCAACTTAAAACGATCATCAAAAGTTTAAATTATGTGTATCAGACAGTTTGTGATGAAATCATTCGTTATTATGTTGAGGAGGCAGCTCAAATATTAAAGGAAGATAAGTTTAAAGTAGAATGAATGAATCAGACAGGGCTATAGTTGAACGTCACGGCACCGGCAAGAAGAAACACAAATTAGGATCCAAGTCCTACGATAAATGTGAAGATTTTGAAAGATAATGATTTGGGATTGAAGTTGAAGATAAACGGAAGCCGATAGAGGAACGGACATATATAAGATGGCAGAAGGGCATATCTGGCAGAAGTGAGCTTATTAAGCAGAATAATTAAAAGTATTAAATTATTGTAAATCTAGCCATCGTCTTGTTGAAGCTAAAGAAAAAACTAAGATGGTATTTAGCCTATGGTATTTATTGATTTATCGATGGTTAATTTACTAATTCAGAAAATTAACCAAACAATATTAAATTTAGTCAATTGTGACATCTACCTTTTTTTCTAATAGCCACAGAATGTAACATAACCAGTGAACACAACATTAGATAACACAACATAAGATAACAGATGAACACAATCATCTTTTATATTTTTCATGCCAGCTGCATGACAATAATATCAAAATAAATTGCAAAGCAACCGATCACTATGGAATTTTCTAAGGAGGCCCCTTAAGTCAACATCTAATCAATGTTCAAAAGCCTGAATCTTTCAAAATTATTGCTAAGCAGCGCAAGCACTTCCGTACAAACTATTGCAACTCTACAGCCGCAAGAGCGGCGAAAATTACGCTAAAGTTGACAAAATACAGACATACATTATATGACACAGTCTAGCATATCAAGCAACAAAAATTGAAATACAGTTGAAAAACAATGAACGTTTTCACCCACGTGTAAGATTGGGCCGACAGTGAATTGCATTCCGATAGCTCGATACAGCTTCTGAAAAACGTAGCTCGTCCTGATACAAAATACCCCTGCAACCACGCACGTCTTAGTACACACCGGCAGAAGCTAACGAGGTGTGATAGAGCATTGATTAAATGGCTATACAGTAGGTATAAATGGACGATAGAGAAGGAGTAAATTGTTAATAGATATATTTTCTACATACTGTTGTGCTAAGAAGTTGCATTCAAATGACAGCAGAGAATAGTTGCTGATGGTGGTGGAGACACCATCCAGACCCGTGATTGCCGAGACCCGATTCCCCCTGTCCAGCCTCACGGACCAGCCAGCCTCAGTTCCCATGTGGCCAGCAGAGCCGCCGCCCCCACAGGGTTTGTCCACAGATCCATGGATTCAAGTGATGTATTTATTTGTGAGCAGTTGACAAGATGTACGTGGATTGTTTTGCATAGTGGGCACTGTGGTGATGGGTGTGTCTGTGCAAAATAGATGCTCTTAATGCATACTGCACAAATCCTTGCTGCTGCTCTAAGTAACGATGTGCTGCTCCTCTCATTCATCAGTGCATCAGGGCTCCAAGAATGACCGCATCAGTGGGTGCATCTACAGCAGAACCTGGATAGAAGGAAGTTGATGATACCTCGCATCACGTTCTACCATACCGTCAGTCAACACCTGGCATGTTATTCTTTGCATGACTGGCCACAGTCGCTGAGATGGGGAACGATCTCGTAGCTCTAGCTACACTCAGTTTTACTCCTGAAATAACATAGCTTAGATAGGTATTGGTCTACAGTTCACCTTCGACATAATCACAGCTCTAGGCCAAATTTGGTCCTTCTCACCGATATAACATTATTCAAGAACACTGCAGAGCATTAGCAGTAATCCGCTTCTTCTTCGACATTACGCATATACAACCAACATAGGACTTCTTACTGGTGTACAGGTCAAAGATGAATATTTTGAAGATCCGTTACAATCTGCTATTTCATTTAAATGTGAACAACTTGCGAAAACTGAAGTAAATTCAGCTTTTTATTTTAAGAAATCACTGATTTTAATCCTTTAACTTTACTTGTGTATATTTGCCAATATACACAATATATAGCATTACACAATATATAGCATTACACAATATTTAGTAGTACACAATATATAGTATTACACAATATATAGCATTACACAATATATAGTATTGCAGTTCTAATCATTATTACGACACACTGGTAAGCAACATTATGTAATTTGCTAGAAATATAATCTTCTTTCTAGCCATGAAAGAATTTTTGGAAAACGGTCAACATTTGACAAAATTTATAGCCACAGGTACGGTTTTTGTCTCACGGTTTATATTGTCATACATGTAACATTAAAAGAATTGAGCTTGATTATTGTCTAGCGCAAATGAATGTCAATTAATCAATCGATGTTCATGCGAGCTCAGTGTATCATGAATGTTTATAAATCAGATTCTCACACACACATTATCTGGCAGCAGGGTGCCAGATAATGTGTGTGTGAGAATCTGATTTACAAACATTCAAAATACACTGATCTTGCATGAACACCACTTACACAGTGATAAGCATAAAATGCAACCATGAGCATTGCGCAGCCAGCCACCCATATTTAATTTTACTCTAAAAACCTCATTCTCTCATATCCATCGCATAATTTTCATATCCATCTTTGTCGCGTCTTTCCATATAATTTACGGTCGGTCCCTCTTTAGGTCGTTTAAAATCAACTTCATAATAATCAATATATTTTCTTGAAAAATTGATTGAATTTTTTGCTTAGAAAGTCGTTCATAACTTCACACTTTTTCGTGCTTGGCCTTTCTAATAACCATCAGACAAAATTTATTTAAAATATGACAAATACAACATCTAAATTAATGCTGCAACAATTTAAAAATGAAAATATCAACCTTTGCAAATTATACACCGCTCGGTATCAAAATCAAAGAGAACTTGCAGGTTATAGTGCACATCAGCCATGTTTGGTCTGGAGAGCAGGGCCTGCTGGTATGCCCGTTCTGCAGCCGCTGTCTTGCCTTCAGCTCGTAAAACGTTTGCCAAATTTCCCCATGCTACAAACACACAGCACAATTCTTATCACTTACATATGCAGAAGTGATGATAAGCAGTATGTGGTGACATCATTAGTCATTTAGAGTATTTTTGTAATATTTAGGATAAAATATCTTAACAATGGTTGCAATGTTCCCTCTAAGCTGCGCTCATGCACGGTCGGGCACAGACCTCACAGATGCGCACAAAAATTTTTACACCGCGCACACAAATTTAGTCTGTCAACTAATATATTAGAACATAGAACAGCTGAAAGCAAGCGGCGACTTTGAAAATTAGACTGACTGTAAAACATGAAATTTTAACGCGTATGTAATTTTGGCAAATTTTGAGAATGGATCAAACTCGTAAAAATTACATGAGCAAAAATAAAGCCGCAAAGGCTATATGTAATGGGCAGGCCTCAAAAAGCAAAAATGAAGTGCTGCAAAATTTCTGAGGCAAAACCGTCACAATAACATGCAGCAAATATTTCAAATGTTACAGTACGGTATTTTCAATGTTTCCTAATGCTTCAAAATACTATAGTGCTACAATTGTCAAACTTCAGATAATATTCGAGAAGAATTCACCCTCTTCATATAAAAATCGCATAATCATCATCATCCTTTACGCTTATGTCCACTTTCCCTTGCTAGGACAGGATGGAAGTTTCCCACGATGAGACTCTCCCACAACTCCCGATTCTTTGCTACATGTATCTATCTGTTCATGCCTCACTCCTTCATATCACTCTCTACTGCCTGCTTCCATGTTTTCTTCCCTCTCCCCTTTCCAACGATCGCCTCTAATTTAATACATCTACATGTTGATACTGATATCTACATGCTGATAGATAAAAACCACCAAAAAAAAACTGAAGTGAAGAAAAAAGTTGCACAGGACTAAAAAAAGTGTTCACACAACCTTTTCTGCCCACTCACAGACTTATGGGCTTAGAGAAAACATTTGATGGTTGTGTTTTCGAGATCTATCCCACTGGCAAAACCGTTATTGATCTGATTAATCATTTTCAAATTTTGACTGATATGGATCGACTAGTTTTAACTAAAGCTGAAACTGCAACTCCTTTCTGTTTCCTGTTGCTAAGCAACGGAGTCACTGCGAATCAAGCAGAATTTTTTGGCAGAAAATGTGAATCTATTGCCAGCCCGGGCAGCTTTGTCATCGGGCTGTCTTATGAACATTTGTTTTTCTTTCTAACCCTTTAAGATGAGGTTGCTTGCAAACTTACAACATAACTCACTTCCGGCTATGTCCACCATTGGGGGATTCCACATGAAATCAACACAGTTTTAAATAAAATCTGACATGACCATCACCGATTTTCTTGAAAATTGGTACAGTCAAAGAGTTTAGTGGAAAAATAAATTCCCCAAATTTTTGATTTTTTGGTCGACCGGTCTTTGAGAAATGGGTCGACAAACTTTGACCTAAACGCGACGACCCGAACGGGTTCAATGCTTGTATCTCAGCTTCTATGGGAGCTACAGCAATAAATTTGATATCAAATGAAAGGTATTTGAAAGCTCTATCTGGGCGATGCATTCAGAAATGAGTATTATGCATACCCAAAACAAAAAAAAACAAAAAAACCTTTTGACCTTGACCCGGGTCTGTTCGACAATCACTAATTAATTTTTTTTCCATGTCATCTACAAACTATGCTAAACATGTACAAAAATTCTGAGTGGGATGTCTGAAAGTTTTTTCACAATAAATTATTTAATGTACCTTGTGATACAATTTTGTATATCCGTAGTCAGCTTTGCATGGCTTTGACAATTTTGATGTCTCACATTGTAAGTACTCAGACTTGACATTAATAAGCATAAGTTCACAGTGATGCAGACTATGATTTCAACTTCCTGTTTATTAAATCCATGCACTACAAAATATTTCTGTTAAATTATCACACGTTACTAAGTTATAAACTTTGAGTCTGTATAGTATCAATTGGTAATTTACAGAGCTGATAGGAATAACTCAGTAGGCTATCCTACCCTAACCTTAACTACCCTATCCCAAACCATAGCCCCAACCTTACCTAACCCTACCCTTCAACCTAATCCTAACCCTAACCACCCAAACCTGCGCCAGTGACTGGCCAGTGCACCTAAGCCTTACCTAAACCTTATCCTAACTAAGCCTTAACATTAACCTTACCTACCCTTACCTTACCAAACGCCATCCCTAACCCTAAACCTAATTATTTGTCTCTTAATATTTGCTACCTGTAGTTTAAATTGCTTGCTTTGAGTAGTTTGCTTGATATTGCTTGTAATAAGTTTCTACATTTATAATTTGCTGTGAAATTGTCCAATATGGGTGATTTCCAGAGCTAAATTAGCAGTCATGTCCACTGATGCCGGTGAATGCAGCAGATCACACCACAGAAGTTTTTGTGATCCATTTAAGTGTCATAAGCGGCCAGTGCGTAAAGGATTAAGAGCTGTCACTGATGCAGCACGAAGGACTCGTCTGTTTCAGAAACTAGGCTCAGGAGACAAACTTTGTACTGCTTGTCGCAGAAGGATCTCTACTCTGCCGTAAACGGCGGGAGATGTGTTCGCAATGGAGCCATCGTCAGAGACACTATCGGAGTCAGAAGGTGAATCCGATTTCGGTGCGAGTGATACAAACAAGAAACATGCACAAATGCGGCAGATGCTATCGTTTCTCCAGAACATGAACTTAGTCTTCTTAACGCGTCATTGGACATGATTGGTGAGTCCCCAGTAGTGAAAAGA
>JAQIWG010002458.1:0-20348 GCA_034695025.1 Chamaedrilus cognettii | reverse complement strand
TATTATATATATATATAAATGTTTGTTGAGTACTTGTACAATCCTCATTCCAGAATGAAAGCGATAATTGACGATTCCTGAACAGAGGATTATATATCCATGTTTGTTGAGTACACTCACTTTCGTTCAAACTATAAAGCTCTAACAACGTCTATCTTCTTGTCAACAATTCATTGTCACACACTAGCAAAATACACCCGTCGATATGATAACTTCTCTCAAGGCCCTGCACCTCGCACTGGACGGGGAGCCATGGACAGCCGTCTAGGCCTCTCTAGTCCTGGACAGCCGTCCAGGCCTTTAGCGTCCTGGACAGCCTTAGCCTAATTTAGAGTCCTGGACAGTCGTCTAGGCCGTTAGAGTCCTGGACAGCCTTTTAAGCCTTTAGACTCCTGGACAGCACAGCCGTCTAGGCCTTTAGGGTCATGGACAGCCATGTAACATGTAAAAGAATGTTCTATCTAGGCTATACACGGTAGAGTCTGGATTGGTTGGCTACTACTTGGCCCAACTCGACTCCAATCTATTCTAAGCCAAGTTGATGTACTTCTCCATTTCTCCCAGCTAATGACAAATTTTTTACTTTCTATTGCCTAGTCTCCAAGCTCATTAGGGCCTACTGCAATGAACAGTCGTCTCGACGTGGCAAGAACATCGGAAAGCGGTGGGCGTGAGAAAGAAACAGAAAACAGCAGGCCATAGCGCTTTCATTAACGTTCCTCAACCAAGGAAACATCCTCGGCGAGGAAGAAAGATCGTTTAACCATAGTACATGGATATCAGAAAACAAATATAATTTGGATTGAAGACATTACATTGACATTCCAAAGCGCTTATACAATTTATTATAAATTAAACGTGACACTAATAGATTTGATTACACATGAATATAATAGATTATATGAATATAAAATTAAAGCACATTAAACTACTATTCTGCTGAAAACTAGTGACGTCATACCTATCTTAAAACGTCAGAAATTAATTTAAATCAAGGCTCACGGAACACTTGCCAATGTAAATAAGTGTTAACTAGACGCTTTTTCGAATGGCAGTTATGGAAAATTAGTAAAATTCTCTTTTTCTTCTTTGGCAGAGGAAGACTTCGTGACTGAGGAATGTCTAAGAAATTGAACCAAATATCGGGTTTCACAGACATTCTTAATTTTTATCGACTTATACTCTGGCATAGAAAGAGAATTCAACGACAGTCCATAGGTGCCATTCGAAAACATGTAAAAATTTTAATAAATTCTAAACGACAACCGTTAATTCAGACACAAAATTAGGTTAATTTTAAAATTCAGTGTGATCATAAAATTATTTTGATTGAAATCCGGGACGTCGTAAATTGATTCATATCGCAAAAACAAAAAGTCCAAAATAATAATTTCTTGTGAGAAAATAATTTCTTTAATGTCTCTGAAGGATTGTCGTTAAATTCTCATTCAGGTGAAAGTCAAGGAAAAAAGAAGGAACGTCTATTAACTCGGAACTAAATGTTCCTCTTGAGGGGCAAATGTGCATGAGTTGTTATCTCGCCAGCAGGAGAAGGTTCTGGAATAAGATTGAACGGAAGGTTCCCGAACACATTGGAACAGAAGGTTCTAGAACAAGTTAGAACAGAAGTCTCTAGAACAAGTTGGAACAGATGGTTCTAGAACAAGTTGAAACAGAAGGTTCTAGAACAAATTAGAACAGAAAGTTCTACAACACGCTGGAATAGAAGTTCTCGAACACGTTGAAACAGAAAGTTCTACAAGCTAGAACAGAAGGTTCTAGAACACGTTGAAACAGAAAGTTCTAGAACAAGTTGGAACAGAACGTTCTAGAACAAGCTGGACGACTTGTCGTCGGTGTTCGAGTAGCTGAGTACGGCGTCGTCGATGGGCATGGCATAGCTCCTGCTGCTGATGGTCGTGTACGCCTTGTTGCGCGCGCCGAGCTCCGACACGGTCGACACCGACCCGTAGTTGGAGTCGACGTCCTTGAACAGGTCCTTCTTCATCTGTGCACAGGACCAGCAGTCATGGTCGAGTGGTCTAAGTCGCGGATCTCGCATTACGAGTGCGACAGTGCATGGGTTAGAATCCAGGCCGTCGCAAAGATTGTAAGTCATATGGTGCACCAGTGGCAAAAGTCGTTTAAATTCGTCAGCCACAATGCTCCTACAATGCCTTCCAGTATTTGATGGAATCACCAATAGCGACCATCAGCTGGTGCAATGGGGACCTCCTCCCAGTTAGGGGGTCGAAAAAAAATAAAAGTAGCTATTAATACTAATGTATTGCTTATAGTCAGTTTTGTTGTCCAGACCTTTTGAAAAGACTCGAGACCTTAGCACTAAGGTCTCGAAACCAAGACTGAGACCTTGTCATTCAGCAAAAGTCAAGCATGTCAAGTTTTGATACACTTCCGTCCTAGTCCTAGTTCTTTGCGACGGAGAAGGGTGAAGTGTCTGAGATTTTCAAAAACTAACTATATCCAGAAATATGTTTTATTAAGACTATTTTTGAATTTTATGCTTGATGTTTATCATGATTATAATTATTTTCTTTGAATAATCAGCAGTAGGAACGCCAGTCTACGTTTTAGTGAGCATGGGTCCCATGCGCTGTTTAACGTCAATTAAAAACCCACTTTAGGTAACCACTCTTTCTAACGTCAATTACGTAGCTGGTCAGACGACCAGGCCCACCCAACCCAGAGTTGTTCATGGGTCTATTTTTCATGACCCGACCCGACCTGCCATTAAATTGACTCGAGACCCCACCCCGACCGATGTCAGCATGGTGAAATGTTGACCCGATCCAACCCACCAGTGGATTGAGCTGACCCAACTGTCGATACGCATTTGTTGCCAGAAATATTTTTTGCAAAGTTTTTCTGGACGACTTTTCAAAATGTTCACTATTCACTAAGATACATGAGATGACATTTCGTAATTCAAGATAGCAAAATTATTCTGCATTTCTCAAATCAGCACTGCAGCTTATAGCAGTCCGTTTTTGCATCAGCACAACTTACATGTAGGCGACAAATTAATAGAATAAAGCCATTCTGCTGCAGCAGGTTGGACGGCAGGAAGGGCATCCGGTCCGTAAAATATATGCTTCAACAGGCCACGAACAGAATAAAACACAATTTTGTGCTCATGGCTCACCACAGTGCTTTTGAGACGATATTCGGATCGGGGGGTCCTAAGATAGCCGGGTGGCGGTTAGAGAGGGTGGGGTAACCTGCAGGGGTTGGGGAGGTGGAGCCAGAGTTTGTTTGATGCATATAGTCTCCTAGGCCTGCGTTAGTTGGGTCTAGATTTGCATGTGACGGGGTCCCCGCAGACTCTGGACCGATGTCATTATCTCCTTAATTGGTCAAGGGTCGGTTTAATTACTTCCTCCCTGCCCATCTGTCTCCCAATACACCTTCGTGGGGCCAGGACAGGCAAGGACTTGTGTCCGTGGGTACAAGCGTCCAACCTGTGCTAGTATCGAATTACGGGTGAGAAAAACTGATGACGATAAAACGAATGAAACAAGTGAATGCAGAAAACAAACGATGATGATGATGATACAAAGTAATCCGATATGATCCATCAGATATTGACCCGAATCGCAGGTCGACCCGATCCATGGACAATTAGCTCTCACCCAACCTACCCGGGGGAACTCGTGCCCGTCGCGCCTGCGGGTCCAGCGCACGAGCAGGCCGATTCCCAGGCCGATGAGCACCAGGCCGACCACGATGGGGATGACGACCAGGCCGAGGAGGGGCCGGGCCCCCGTCCACTGGGCGCACTGGGGGCCGCCGTGGTCGGGAAAGCAGGAGCAGGAGAGGGCACCGCTAGCGAGGGACGCCGTGCAGCGGCCGCCGTCCGGGGCGCAGGGGGCACTGGGGCACGCGCCCCCGTCTAGGGCACATAGTGGGTGTCATCAATAGGGGCAACGAGCACAGAGCGCACGCGCCCTCATCCAGAACACAAGCGGGGTCGTCAGTAGGGGCACGAGGGGCACGCGCCCCTGTCCGTGGCGCACACATGGGGATCATCTTCAGGGGCAGAGGGGTCACTGAGGCACTCAACACTGTCTACAATACACACAGTGTGGACTACAAATAGGGGAACAGGCAGCATCGGGGCACGCGCACCCGTCTGCAGCACACAGTTGCAACATCATCAGTGGCACAGGGCCTCCACCTAGCACACACACATCAGGGGCCATCAATAGAAGCATAGGGGGCATCGGGGCACGCACGCTATCTATAAAGCACATCAAAAGGGGCACAGACGCCACAGAGGTCACTGACCGGTTAACTAGAGTGAGGGGTCACTGACCGGTCAACTAGAGTGAGGGGCCACTGACCGGTCCAGCTGACGAGCTGGTGCGAGAGGACGAGCGCCGCGCCGGTCTCCTTCACGGCGAGCACGACGTTCGTGTTGACGACGAGGCTGTCGAGCGCAGCCGCCGCCGCCTCGTTGGACGGGACGCCGTCCAGTATGTCGAACCTCAGCACGGTCGCACCTGCGTCACCACAGGACTGTCAACTGTCAGCAAGATATCTGTGATGGCTATTATATCGCAGCATAGAGAATCGTCAGCGACACTCCACACATCCATCGCACCATCATTCTCACTGTCTTCTCTAATCTCTGAAGATCCTCCACCTTCGCTGGCCATGTCTCACTTTCAAATACTGATGTACTCTGCACACATATTTAGTAGAGTTAACCTTTCAGTTTCAATGAGACACTAGACACAAGGAATCTATTGTGAATAAGAATTGTAATCGAAATACAAGTTGAATACAGTGCATTTTAGAACGGAATAGATGTAAATACGCCGCAAAATAAATCAATGTTATATTCTGGCTGCATCAGTGAATTCTGCATTTGCTGTTGCCAAGCAAGGTTACTATACAAAAAGCTACCTTCTATCATTTCAATGACAAACACTCTTTTTTATCACAACATCATATCATATAGTAAACAAACACAAATTAATAATTTTGTTCACACGGCTCTAACTGCTGATTGCTCGACCTCGATTTGAAAAATTGCTAAATCGCACATTACTCAAACTGCGGTTTAAGCTAAACTGCAGTTTGAAATTTTTGGGTTGCTCGACGATTTTCTTTGGTTTGAGGGCGATTTAGCAAATGTACCAAAATATGACTGAATCCTGATCTTTTTTAGCGTTCCAGAAGGCCCTAATCGTGTTAAAACTTGTCAATAGTGGTGAATGTTCAATAAATGTCGTAAAAATTTGAATTCTGAAACGTAACTGACTTTCCGATATTTTGGCCGCTAAATCGCACTTAATCTGCACAAATGTGAGAATTTGAAAATTTATTAGCAGATTGCTAATTCGCACATTAAATCGAGGTCGAGCAACGGAAACTTTTGTTAAATCGGACTGCGTCACTAAATCGCACTCAAATCGAGGTCGAGTAACCAGCCGTAAGTAATCTGTAACCCTCGCCGCAGCTAACACTCAGCTAACAATTTCCTTGACACATAACGTCACAGATGTACCTTCTACGTACACAAGTAAAACTTGTACTGAGAATAACATTCCAGGCGACTAGAACTGTGAACATAATTTTAATGCAATAATTTTTTTTAGACTTCATAGCGCTGGTTAATTTCATTTTCTGAACTTTTCGCCGGAACTATAGAACCTGCAAAGATGTTTTCGACTATGAGCATTAAACATGGGATGAAGAAACAATGGGAAAGGGGAACGGAACTAGAAGCGCAAAAAGGAAACAAACGGGAAACAAACTAAACACGAAACAAAGAAAAAACCAAAACAAACAAAATACTCTCAAGAAAACAAAAACGAAGCATAGCAAATGAGAAAAGGAAAACAAGGGATATATTTTGAGCAAAATGACATACTTCCGACGGGACTTTGCTGTAAGGTCACGTTGGAAATGCGCGTCATCGGTATCCCACCACAGATGCCGGCCAGCTGCGGCGCGAGCGAGCTGTAGGTCACGCCGCTGCCACCTGAAGGCTGCATCGAGCCTGTCACGCCGCCGCCCCCCGAAGGCTGCATGGAGTCACTAGCTTGCATAGCTCCGCTGAGCTGGATGTGAAGGACATTCTGCGCGCTGCTGACTGCAGTGCTGAGGGCCGTGGCGGGGGCGATCGATGACGTCACCTGATGCAACACAAGTCGCTCCTACTCCTAGATCTTCATGTTAGTCAACACAAGACTGGTGAGAGCAGTAAATTGTCTCTACCTGAATTTAGCCAACTGCTCGGCGATGAGGAAGTCAGAGCTTGGTTTTATGGCCGGTCGCCGATAAACCACATCCTAGTGCGAGCATTATTGGCTAGCGACACTGCAGCCTTGCTGAAGGGTCTGTAGCACAATGCTTCACATTCACAGTTATCAGCGCAGGGATTTGAATCCCTGAAAGAAGGAGACCAAGCTAGCTCTAAATAGAAATACACACACACACCCTGTCACACACATACCACACACACCCGCATTCCCCGCTTACGCTGGGGTAGGTCTTTTGCAGCCATAGACACCTGCCCTCCACTTTATCCTATCCGTCGCATCCTCACATCTTAGACCGTTAGCTTTCATATCCTTCTCTGTCAAGCCTTTCCACATAGTTTTTGGTCTCTCTTTAGGTCTTTTCCGATCTACCTCATAATCCATAATCCATCTACCCAGTGACGGTTCTGAAGGGATCATGTATGAAGCCAGGCCTCCCCAAATAGAGATCTGGCCTCCCCCGTGGCCTCCCCCGTGGCCTCCCCCCTAAAAAAGTGAAATGGCCTCCCAAAGACGTAAGCGTAACGTTATAGTTATTGAGATGGCATGATGAAAGAAGAAAAAAGTGTATTTTTTATGGTGTTGGCCTCCCCAGCGAATTTGGTGGCCTCCCCAGTTGAAATTGAGAAGGTAGTTCTGAGTTAAGAAGTTGAGAAAGTAGAAACGGTGTTAGTAGCCTGGAGTAGGAAGATTTGCATATGAACGCTTTAGTACATGAAGTGCCCACATAATCTTGTCCGACAGCACCCACCCCTTCCCCCCCCCCTCCGCTCGTGAGTTCTGCACGACAGGGAAAAAATGTGGCCTCCCCAGAGATTTTGTGGCCTCCCCCAAAAAAAATCCTGCAGCCGCCCCTGCATGATCTACCTCATAATCTCCACTAAATAGAATTAGGCCTGATTTAGTGAACATCCCATCAAGTTACTTCAACAAAAGCAGTAGCCTCAGCTATTGCCAATTTTGACGGCGAGATTATTCGTCACACGAGAGCTCACATGAGCGCCAACCACAGAACTACAAGCCTAGAACGCGCATGCATTAGCTGCACAATACCGCAGAAAGAACATTTTTTGATAAAAACGGAAGTTGATTTGTATTATGGGTAATAGTTGTTAATTATTGTGATTGGATGTGAAAGGGTCATAACCCTGTCAATCACTTGTTGACGATTGGTAATTGGTTTGGCCCGCGGGCCAAGCCCTTCCCCTTCATCCCCACACGTCCTTCATTCTATAGGCTGTAGTGACGGGCCTTGGCGCCCACTGAAAGAAATAGTTTCAAAACGCGTCACGCAAGCAAACTGAACTAGACTTAAGTGCTCTTTATTTCAGGTAAGTAGGTCATAAGGGGCACCCGGCATCAACATGAACAATATCAATTTCCAAAAACCATACTGTGCTCAGCGGTGGTCTCAGCGGAATGTGATTGCAGAGGAAAAGTCAAGCAATTTATTCAAACATCAGCCTTACAGCAAGCTCTGGATGCCCTAATTAGTTTTAGCATTCTGGAAATTTTTCAACGCTAGTCATGATGACTTGCGTTCTATCCTAAATTTTCAGTATGCTAAAGCTAATTAGATACCGGTAATCTGTTCATACATTACTGGAAAACTGTGGTATTCTTACTATAAAAAAGCTTTACTGGTAACTACCAAATGATTCAAAATATAAAATCAAATTTCCAATTCGTTCTAGGATTCAACATCGAAGTATGTTCCGTCAAAAACAACGCCGTTTTCAATGAAACATGGCAGGTTGCTGTTATCAGTGTTATGAAATGCATTTCAAGTGCATTTGATGACAAAGTCTATGTTTTTTATAAGAAAAAAATCAGGATAAGTTACCGATTCGGCAATTTATTAATTATTTATAATTAATGAATTACCATAAATTATCGATTTTTAATTACTATAAATTACAGTAACCAAACAACCCCTTCGAACGCAAATCATGACAGGAGACGCACCTGCTGCGATCCGACAGCTGAAGGGAGCGCGGACGGGAACTGGGACGGTGCCGCCCCTCCCCCTGCGGTCGTCATGACTCCGGTGGGCCCCAGCGACCCGGGCACCAGCGCTGAGGGGACCGATCCCGCCTGACTCATCGCGGCAGAGTTAGGAACACCCGTCTGGGCGACCGATGCGCCTGCAGAAGGACTTGGACCCCCCTGACCCCCCTGATCCCCTTGACTCCCCGGCGCCGGAGTGCCGGTAAGACCCGTTGGGACAACGGAAATTGAGACCATGGCCGTGATCGGCACGCCGGTCTGAGCGACGGACGCCGCCGCAGACTGCCCCTGGTCCGTGCCCGAGCCCCCCGCTGGTGTGCCCGGCACCCCCGTAGGGACCGCAGACGCAGAGACCGCGGCGGCTGAGGGGCTCAGCGACGCGCCTTGGCCCCCAGCAGACGGCACCCCCGTTCCCGCCGGGGGAACCAGGGCCGTGGGGCTCGCCGACGCCTCCGCGCCCCCGGCGGATGCACCGGATAAACTCGTCTGGGCGACCGGGGGCACCAGTGCGGTGGGACTCGGGGTGGCCGCCGCTGCCCCGCCAGAGGCCGCTGAGGGGAGACCGGCTGGGTTCGCGGACACACTGAACGCTGCGGAGGGGTTTTGCGGCGCACCACCGGCGGTCGCTGGGGGTCCCCCGGTCTGCGCGACCGATACTGCAGCGGAAGGGCTCTGGGATGCCGCTCCGGCCCCCCCTGGGGTATCTTGAAGACCCGTTGGGGCCGAGGCCATTGGGGTCGCGGCTGAAGGGCCGCCGGGCACCGCGGGAACGGAGGGAGCGCCATCGGACACCTGGACGGACGGGTCGACGCCCGCAGCACTGGGCGTGGAGGAGGAGTTAGACAAACTAGCACTGTTGTTGTTGCTGTTGTTGTTGTTGGTGAAACTTGTAACGTCGGTGTCAGCGGCGGGCATGGAAGGAAATGGTGTGCCATCGGCCGACACTATAACAAAGCATCAAAGTTCCATAATAAGTGAACATCTAAGTTTCAATAGAGGATATACAAATTTTGTAACGCATGTTTGTCTGACGTTTGTATCTAAATTATAGCCTCCATCTTTCTGAGAACTTGCATTTTTTAGTAAATTTGTTTAGATGGAGGAGAGGCAGATTTACAAAGTGCTCTGAATGTTCACTCTAAAAGTGCTCAAGAGTTATATTGAACCGGAGCGTTACAGGCCAGCATCTAGCTTACCCAGACAGGATTGGATTTAAGCATGGTCACTGGTCACGGTCAAGGGCGTCGCCAGAATTTGAGTTCAGGTGGGGCACATGAAAATGTGTATGTAAGATGCAAATAATATTTGAGTATGTCGAATTGCATTTTGCTATGTGCAATTTTAATCAGCTAAGAAATATGACCACTAATAGCTAGATTTGAAATTCTTTACATAAATTCTCTAAGATGGTCAAACTATGAACTCTCACTGAAAACGTTTTATGCGGAAAGTTTAGGTGTGGCACGTGCCACAGTGCACCATCGCTAGCGACGCCACTGGACTCACGGTGCGCCAATGCACGGGGGCCTCCACCAATTAAGAGTCTAGAACATCAGTCCCACCCCCCAAAAAACGATACACACAATAAATGTTGAAATGTGAAGCTAAAAATGAAACGATACAAATATTAGGTCAGAAATGAACAGGCGCTGCCACAAATGGTCTCAACACGTTTCTTCACTATACTCCTCACTCTCCCCGGTCGTGAGTTGGGACGGGAAACGAGCCCTTCCGGGGGATTGTCTGTGGAGTTACATGTATAAGTCAGGAATGTCGGAAAAGACTCCTTTTTCATTTCGTGCGGAGTCATAGAAAAAACTTTAGCAGGCACGCACTGCACAAGGGCTTTCACCAGGGTAAACCCGGCCCTGTACCCAGAAACGATAGAAGGCTCTACAAACCATGGCTCAAAAAATTGACAAGAACCATGTCAACAGAGTTATTTGAGAAACAATTACTTAGTGTGAAATAATTAATTAGTAATTCATCAGCAATTTCTTTTGAATTAAATTATTATTGCCTCTAAATATAATAAAGTGATCTACAAACTGATCAGACTAATATCTGATGGAACTTTAAAGAGCTGACATTTTAGAGCAACATCGAGCAAATTTATCGGCAAAACTTTGCAGTGATTGAATATGTATTGATTAGCATTGATTAGTATTAGCATTGATAGCAGTAATTGAGTAAGTATTCACATTAGGAAAAAATGCAAAAAAAATGACGTAAACTCGGTTGTTTTTTTGCCATTCAAAAATACCAAATTTATTATTTCTTACTAATGGATAAAGATTACTGTAAGTCACCTGCGTCGGTCATCATCAGCGAGCACTGCAAAAAACAAAAAACCATGGTCATATCAGCAGTAATATTGAGAGAAAGTCATGAACTGTATAAAGTAAGAATAGGCCATGAATAATTTTATTTTCTGATTTGGGAGGTAATTATAACTTACATACATGTAAGTAGGTAGATCATTTATATACAATTTGAAGAGCACTGGCCCCATGGCACTTCCTTGTGGCATACCACTAACGACTGGTCGAACTTTTGAGATCTGTCCTTCAACTTTAACTGTCCTTTAAATTTAACGAAAATAAAAAACTCAGTTAAAAAGTTCTACTAGTAAGATACTGTAAAATGAGTAAGATTACTGCAAGAATAGTGTAAGACTGAGTAAGAATACTGTAACATGAGTCTGTAAAACTAGTGCAGCCTTCTGTATAAAATAAAAGCAATTGTCATGCCACGCATTCAGAGCGCCACAGTGGGGCTAATCTTAATCTACAACTCTACAGCAATACCACGCCAAGCGCTTTTCTCAAATAGCCTCATCAAGACATTCGAGTTGTTTTCCCGGATCCGGAAAGACACAGTCTCATTAAGGATTCATCAACAAGGCTGTAGCTTATCAATAAAACGTAACATGACATTCAATTAATATATTAATAAATATACTCATCAAATAATTAGTATGCGTCGCCTTCATAAAACTGCCCCGCGCTGACTTTCCCATGTGAATCTCGCGATCGGGAGAGAGGAAGTGCTAAATAGAACTTTGTATAGAAGTCACCGTGTCAATATAAATATCTTAGTTGTACCATCAAATTCTTCAGTGCCCCCCTTAATTTGACAGCACTGTCTAACAAAAAATTGCCATTGCGCCAACAGGCCTGTCTTCAACCTTAAACTTTTTACTTTAAAAACACATCCTCGCACCCTGCCATTTGGCGCTGGGGGCGGCCGCCCTGTCGGGGCCCCACCCCCGCAAAGCCATGAACGTCTAACTTACCAGAGCTGCGATGACGACAAGGCTCGTCCGAAAGAACAACCGCTGCGGAATTGGACGGCATCGTGACGCAGGGACTCTCGTCATGGCGGAATCTGGACACAGCAGGTCCACAACGTGAAAGTATGAAACCTGCATGGATCAAACAAGACGAAGCGTTGTGGCCGAGTGGTCCGCACGCATGTCGTTGGATCTTGGATTACGAGTGCGACAGATGTCGGTTCGAATCTCGGCCGTGGCAAAGATTTCGCGTTATTTCATGTACCCTCGGTGGCTTAAATTCGTCAGCCACACGTGTGTCCACGATGCCTATCAGGCTACGGTGGAACCACAGAAATCTAAAGCCTAGAATGCGCATGCATTAGCTGCACAATTCTGCAAAAGGAAGGATCTTTTAACCAAAAACGGAAGTTGATTTGAATTATGGGTAATCGTTGTTAATTATTGTGATTGGATATGAAAGGGTCATGACCCTGTCGATCAATTGTTGACGGTTGGTAATTGGTTTGGCCCACGGGCCAAGCCCCACCCCCGCTATCTCCATACGTGCCTCGATATACAGCCTGTAGTGACCCCCCATGGGTGTAACCGTGAACCATCAGCGACCAGCAGCTGGTGCTATGGGGCATCACTTTCTCCTGAAGGCACTACAAAAAAAAGAAAATAATGAATTGATTAAAAATGGATCAAATAAGTTTGGACACATGTTGACTTCCGATATTAAAATGTGATCATGCTGGATTTCAACGCTTTGAATTGAGCCACGCAACCAAAAACTCCCATCTTGCAGTGTTGCATCTACCGTATAGCCTACAAGAATCGGCGTGCCCTGATGCCCAGTGCCGGCGTTAGGGCCCCCGCATCCCCCGGCTGGGAGGCCCAGGGCGGAGAGGGACTTCCGATAGCAAATATACACTGGGAAAAAAGTTAAAAATTTGACACAGTAATTTTAATAAAGAGTGATGTTGATATGGTAATTTGATGAAAAAGTTATGATGATTGGGGGGGGGGGGGCAATTAAAGGGTTATGGAGGGGCCACTGGGAGATTGTATGTAGGCGAGAAGTTCTAAGAAAAAATTTGCTAGCACCCTCCACCCGTCGACTCCTGGTCGTGAGCTCTACGCGCGGGAGAAAAAAATGAGACAATTTGTATCAACAATGGATTTAGGGGGCCAAAATAGGAGTTTTTTGGGGAGGGGGAACAGAGAAATCTAACGCCGGCCCTGCTGACGCCACGGGGACAACAGGGACAGCGTGCGAGGCCATTGGGGGGATGCTGGGAGCAGTTAACTTGAATATTAATATAAGCACAAAGAGGAAAAAACAAGTGTGTAAAAGGCACATTTGTGATCACAAGCCACAAATACAAAAGCACATCAGATTAGGAAAAATCACAAAGAAAGAAACCTTTAAATAGCAGTGTTTCACTTCTGAGAAAAAGAACACAAATTTAAAGGGAAGAAAACACAGTTTGCATGCCAGAAAAGAATTTCAAACATTTCTTTCTGCCACAAAGACAAACCCTGAAAAAGATTTTCTCGTGCATGTTATTATGGCGAATTTCGTGAATCGGTCAAACTCACGAAATCACATGCAGCGAAAATAAAGCTGCAGAAGTTCTTCTTAATTATGGGCAGTCCTCAAAAATGCTAAAATTAAGAGCAGCTAAATTTCTGAGAGGTAAAATCGTCAAAATAACATGCAGCTTAAATTTCATGTCGACAGCATTATCCCATACCGCAGGACGAGGCGAGCGGGGGCAGGTGTCGTACGCGATAGGGCACTCGCTAAAAGTTACTATGCCAAAAAATGCTTATCATTCATCGCAAATCATCAAAACCATAAACAGTATATATAACTTTTCAGACATTTGCCTAACGTTCTCCACGTCGATATCAAAATTTGTTGAAGCACTCTTACTATGTCATAAAATTTTGATTTTCATTGCGGTACCTTTCCTAAAAATGCTCATTCTGATTGAAAAAAATTATTTTGACCTTTTTTAAAAAAAAGGCATAGAAAGGCTAGGCCTATAGCTTCTCAGAAAGCAACCATTTGATCAAAAAAAGCAAAAACAAAACGAATCAATTTGATCAGTGTAGCCTGACTGAGCGACGCTCGTGACGCTACAGTATTGTTCTTTTTTCTTATTCCCCTCTCCTCCCAATTGGCAGCCCTCACAACTAGGCGCTCAGTCACCAGTCAGTAGTGTCGATTTCTGTGACAATATTGTCGTTGTATATTATCCGGATTGTCTCGTTGAAAGTACCAACTACCCATTCACCGACCCGGGAGGGATGATAGGCCGAGTTGGCTTCTGGCAAGTCCGATAAATGAATCTCTGATCAGCAACCACGGGCGGGAATCGATCCCGGGTCGCCTACGTGGTGAGCAGCTACGATACCGCAACACCACCAAGACTTACAGTAGTAGCCTACTTACAGTACTAGTACTTACAATAGTAGACTTACAGTAGTAGTACACAAGACGCTACAGTAATGACTCAATGTACGACACACAGACGGCTGTGTCCCGCCGACGCACTGAGTCAGGCCCAGTGCAATGTCGTTTGTTCAGTGTTCAATCTACGCCTCGCCGAACCGCTACAGTACCATGCAAGTTACCAGGCTATTCAGAGCGGAACGACCGCTGTCAAGCACCTCTAGTGACAACATTACGTGGGGCAGTAGCGGAGCCAGCAGGTCGGCTCCCAAAGTGGGTGCAGACTCTGAGGCGAATCAATTCAAACAAAGCTGAGTTGTTTTTTCGCGCAAAAATTACGTATTTCAATAATTTAATTTTCTATTTCTATCTTAATTTTTCTAATAGTACGCTACGCCGAGGTCTGTATTAGTTTTTTTTCAATCAGTCGCATTCGATATCACTGCAGTGCCGACACCAACACGGACACATATTATTCGTTGATGGCGACTACCCCTATGGGTCCGTGGCTGCAAATTGCGTATAACCCTGC
This sequence comes from Chamaedrilus cognettii, assembly GCA_034695025.1. Classification (NCBI taxonomy): domain Eukaryota; kingdom Metazoa; phylum Annelida; class Clitellata; order Enchytraeida; family Enchytraeidae; genus Chamaedrilus; species Chamaedrilus cognettii. The sequence goes on along the minus strand of JAQIWG010002458.1, from coordinate 5,787 downwards.
CTATAGGTGGGAAATGAGACCGATAACCCGCCAGTGTATGTATGTATGTATGTATGTATGTATATTGCACTTTTAACGCACCAAGAATATGTCATGCAAACGGAGATGAAAAAATATCGTTTGCTTGAATCGTAGGTGCGGGAGAAGTCCAACAGACTACGTACAGAAAGCAAAGTGATTGTGTGTGGTTGCCTACAACTCACCTTTTCCACAAGATAATTCATTGAATATTGACGATTTGTGCGTCACTTTTAGAGTTCCTGTACACGCTGCATATTTTGCATGAATCTTATATGTAATTTTACATGTTTTTTTGTTTAGTATAGCCCTTGATTTCCTTAACTGGGTTTCGTGCATGCATGATTTGCATGAAACCCAGTTACGTACATTTTGCATTGTAGTTTTCTTAACACGGTTGCATGTAAAATTACATGCAAAATTACATGCAAAATTTCATGTAAAATATGCAGGCAAAAATGGGCCTCAGAGCCAATGTTGTGAACTAATTATTGTAAACTAATTAATATTTTTAACTAATTAATATTTTAAACTAATTAATATTGTGAACTAATTAATATTGTAAACTAATTAATATTGTGAACGCTCCGCTAATTCACCGCTCACGCAGCTAGGGCTGTGCAACTGCTGATAAAGGATAATCTGAGCGTTGATACTGTTAACAATCTTGTCGTCTGCCATGCGATAAACACTTACTATTAAATTTGGTTGCGGATGCCAAGACACATTGAACAAACATCTCATAAGAAAGCCAATGCATTCCAGACTCCGGAGCACAATAATTGTTCTGCAACCAGTGACAACGTTGAACGAAGTTTCTAAGCGCTGTACCTAATGCTGCGCGGCGGTGGCACCTCTGTGCACCTCTGTGCCCTCTTGTCAATGCTAGCGACAGGCACTTTAAAATGTCGAATTTTGCCAACTCAGATGCGTGCCTGTATTGCACGGGAAAACAGATTAAAATGTAACAAAATTTCATCATTTATTTACGAAGATACACGGCCATAACCAAGCGGTTCAAGTTTTTCTGAACACCGTGTAAAAGAAAAGTTCACATCCACACGAAAACGAAATATCCACAAAAACATAACATCCACAAGAGAGTCACTTGGCGTCCACAATATAAGTCCAAATTCCCAAGAAACCTTCACACATACTGGAAAACAAAACGTCTACCAAAAACGACATCCACAACAAAGTGAACTTCCACAAGAAAAGTTCACATCCACATATCCACAACAAAATGACATTCACATGAAATTTTAGCACTGACGGCTGGGCTGCATAGATCAGCTCCTGTAGATTGGTAATTGATACACTGGTCTGCCACACTGTTTTTAACTTTATACCAGGTCAACCTTAAACAGTGGTGATAATTATCATCTTTTTTCAAAGAGTGCTGGTGATTATCCCCGTTTTTTAAAAAGTGGCGGTGACACATCACCGCATTCACCATAGGAAGTTACGCCTACGCGAGTCAATTTCAATGGCTTATAACTTTAAGGCTATTGGACCGAATTACATGTACACTAAACTGGGCGAAAACGTTAGCACTTATTTTTTAGACGACTGTTATACTAGCAAATGTTTGCAAAATTTGATGGTTGTGGAAATTGCTTGTATTCTGAATCCATGAAAAGGCTGCGAGATTGTTTCATTTACGCAACAAAATCTCTGACGTGTCAATTTCAAAACTCATAACTTTTAAACTATTCAACAGAATGCCACAATACTTAGCATAAATGTTTATAACTGTTAATTCCTTAAGCCCACGCGTGTGTGTAGTTGCATGTGTACGCCATTTTGTCATATTTTGAAATTAATTAGCAACAGATAGGCCTAAGTGAAAAATTGATGCGGCCACGCTTTTTTTGTCCTGCAGGCCCTATATAATTTTGAAGGCTGGAACTGCCACTGAGCCGATGCGATGATGCTTGTGATCTACCCAATTAGGTCCATGGTCCATTTCACGTACACGCCATTTTGGACGCGCTGGTAAAGTCCTTTTACACGGATTGCTACAGGCCTCTTGTTGCTAACTATACGTATATAACCTCCTTATATTGTATTGTAAACAACCCACCTATCTCATTTATATCCAAAGCATGCTATGAGCTAGGCTATAATGCCCAACACTTGCAACTCTATAGCGACGTAGTCTACTAACTGCCGGTTGCTCGACCTCGATTTGAAGTGCGATTTAATTTCGTAGTCCGATTTAACCAATGAAAATCGATGAGAGAATTGTATCGAATAATTTGATTGGTCAATTCGGCTCACATAACCAAATCGCACTTCAAATCGAGATCGAGCAACCGGCAGTAACAGGCCTACTACGCCATACAACCGGAAAACAAAGAATTTTACTTGTAGCCCAGAACTCCCTGGGCGAGTCATTAAAGGCGACTAAAGAGGGAGGAGCAATCTGTGCGTGGCCCTCTGCACAGAATCGGACTGAAGTGGCCTATAGGCCTACATGTAGGCCTAGTCTGTAACTGTCCGTTACTATACGACCCTTACGCGCCACATTCCCTCCCATCCCAAGCTGCTCTACTACAGCATTAGCGCCAAGTTCATGTATTTTTTGGGTGTAAAAAAACGAAGAAATTTCTTCACAGACATGCATGCAGGCTTATCCTATTAATTGTGGTTAGGGTTAAGCTTACGTACCTTGTATTGTGTCTACACGCGTTCTCTGCATCGCTTTAAGGTCAGTGTTATTGTAATGATACCATCCTTCAGTATGCCATTGGTGCAAGCTGCCTGATCGTGACAGGGCACGGCTGCGCTAGCCTCTATCAGGCCTGCACGCGAGGGCCGTCGGTCGGCCCTTCAGAGAATACTTGGTAGTGCGTGACGGCAGACGAAATGCAGAAAATCTTGAGCTCAATAGCTGATCAGTAGCCTGTAGGCGCTCTACACAGCGGGCGGGGTTGCCATTCTCTTTGGTGATGTGACCCATATGTTGCTCACATAATATGACCCACGTTATTGGAACAATAAGCCTAAATATGTGTCCCACATGTGAGTCACATGTGATTGCACGCATGTATATGAAACACATGTGAGTCACATGTGATTGCACGCATGTATATGAAATACATGTGAGTCACATGTGATTGCATACATGCATACGAAACACATGTGAATCACATGTCATTGATACATGTATATGAAACATATGTAAATCACATGTGAACGCCTGAGATCTAACGTGAACATTTCCTTCCACGCGTGGTTCACACGCGTGGAATCCTAATTTGGTGCACATGTGGTGAAACATGTGAATTTAAAACGCCGACATATTGGGTACATGCCATTGGGTGTTACGAAAATATCTGAAACGATCGTCCTCGAAGTGGAGCTACAGTGTCAAGGCTACTCATTATTGAGGCCAGTGGGTCAAGGCTGGAACCGCGGGATGAAGGTCATGTGCAATTTGAATGCAGGCCCATTGGCCCAAGTAGGTTACTAGGTTAACTTGGTTGATTGACAGGGTCGCGATCTCAGTCTACCCAATCACAAGCTACTTCTAATTCATTTGCATACGCAACATCGCCCTCATTGGTCTTGCGATTCTGAAATTAATATGGACCATCCATTATATTTAATGTCAGTGGTACATGCACAGTCATGTAACCCACATGTGGGTTAGGGTGTACACGTGTGACTCACATATGGATCGCATGCATTGTAAGGCCACACGATCAGGCCTTACAATCAAGATGAAGAATCCAGGAAAAGAATAGGTCTAACTTAGCAAACCCTAATGCTAGCCTCATTTAATGAATAGCCAATTGCAAACTATTGGCAAATCGACCATATCGGTCATTCAAATTTCTCAGTATAGCTACATATAGGCCTATAGCATAAACATTATTGCATTCTTTTTGTTAACAAAATAATTATACAGCCTATTAAAATAATTTAATGTATTAATGGTGATAGTGTGCTATTTTGAAAAACGGTCAATATTTTGATTGGCTATTTATTAGCCGCCATGCGTTCGGAGTCTTATTTTCCCTGCCTAGGCTAACGTACATGATTGTACATTGTACGGTGTATACTACTATGTGGGGCTTTAAGCAGCCCGGCGGGACGCCGTCCCGCGGCGGGTATCGCATGGCAACTACAGCACTGGCTGTGTATGATCTAAAATAAGAAGTTCAATCAGCATGGTTCAACCTGCAAGTACAACAAGTTCCGCCAGTTCAACCTCCCAGGCCTCCCCCCTCCCTCGGTCGTGAGTTAGCACAAAACGAAAAATAGCTCTTGTGGACAATACAAAATACGGTAGAGGTATGCATTTAACCGTGGGTCCTGCTCTTGGGAATAAAATAAAATGACAAAATTAATGCTCACGAGTGCGGAATGATGAGGAGGCGTGTTAGCCGAGGCAATTGGACGTCTGTCGTCGACTATCATTCACGCACTATATGTGCGCACTCGCACGCACCACTCCACATCGTACGCATATGATTAAGTGATGCCAACAGATGCGGACGCATGCTGTTGCTTGCGCATTGTGTAATTACCGTGTGGAACCACCTGCCGGAGGACATCAGATCGTCTAAGTCCCTCTTCTCCTTTAAATCCAGGCTTAAAACTCATTTTTTCAAGTCCGCTTTCTGTATGTAGTCTGTTGCACTTCTCCCGCACCTACGATTCAAGCAAACGATGTTTTTCCATCTCCGTTTGCATGACATATTCCTGGTGCGTTAAAAATGCAATATACATACATACATAATTACGCGATGTTCAGCACGCACCGGTCCGCATGCTTCTTCGTCGTCCTGCGTCCACGCGTACCGATTTCGTCATTTTCATTTTGTCATTTTAGCATGACCCCTTTGAACTTATTGAGAAGCATAACTGTTTTCTCTTCCATGATACTCTTAATAAAAAATTTTACTCATTTCAAATTTGATACTTTATTTTTTTATCTAAATTTGCCCACAGATTTGACAATGGGCGATTTGAAGTCCACGGTGTTAGGACGGTGTTGGAGTTCAGTTGAAATTTTGGGCTAACTCGTTCTCAATCTGAAAGCATCAACCCGTTGCCCAGGTTAGAACGGTTAACACCGCTAGCGCGGTGTTAACACCGTGTTGACACCGCGCTAGCGCGGTGTTAACACCGTGGTAGCGCTGTGTTAAGAAAACTGGCGCGCTGTAGGCCGCGCTGTATATTCGGGCCAATAGTAGGCCTTTTAACTCGGCGATCACTTGGTCACACTGGTATGCATGGACTAGGCCTTGCGGCAAATAGCCCTACGAGAATTCTGCATTGGGTGTTACTGAAATATATAAAACGAAGTAGCTGACCTTTCAAGGCCATAAATCCATCTAGGCCAAGGTTGTGCCCGCGGGCGCAAGTTCACCAAAGATAAGTAAAAAACCAAAGATACGTGATGCTGAATAATTAGGCCTATTATTAACTTACAAGAAATGTTATCAAAGTCGTGAAATATTCTTTTTTTGAAAAAATTAATTGTTTAAATATGACGAAACAAAATCACGCAACAGATACGGATGATAATTAATCGGTTTCAAATAAGAACCCGTTAGTTTTGAATTAGATTTATTTGTATTTTTTTATTTTTGAAATTTTTAAAATTTGATTAGAAAAAAAATCGCTTTGCATTCGGGGTTGTTTCGGCGTATTGCATTACGGGATGAGCTGCGCGCGTTGGGCATGCTGGGATGTTGGCAGGGTCACGACCTCCATCCATCCAATCACAATATTTGTTTACATTTGTAACATCGGCCT
>JAQIWG010002457.1:0-20350 GCA_034695025.1 Chamaedrilus cognettii | reverse complement strand
CTTTTGAACGCATTAATATTTTCGTTTGAAATTTGGGGACCTTGTGTCAAATTATCTCAGCTACAATGCCTGAAAATGTCACGTAAATATATTTACTTTTGGCCGAGTTAGCGCGAAATCGCTAGGGGATTGTTTTTTTATGCCCCACTCTGTATATACTGCACTTGTAACGAACCAAATACATGTTAAGCAAAAAAGTTAATGACTGCCGATATCTTTAATTCTAGTACAGCAATTCAGCAAGTACAACTGCACATGCAGTAAACCTAATGACTCAAGTTTCTAGTACCGTATATACTCATTTTTATTTTCGATCGACGTCAGTACAAAAACAACGTCATAATTGATAAACGAGCAGATGGCGCACAAACTTAACTGAATTGATGCAGGAACTATGTAAAATCACAGCAATTTTTGTCTTTGGCATACAGGAACATTCCCGTTAGCAATTACTTTTAATCACGCTTCGCACTATACGAGTGAATCAGAAAAGTGAACGTCAGAGAACAAGCTGAGTGATCGCTTGTTATGCTGGGGCGAGGGGATGGGGATGCTCCCCCCCCACCAGCATATAAATGTTTTATGTCGTAACAAAATTGTTGACAAAACAGTGGCAGATGCAACAACGAGCGGTAAAGAAAATTGTGCGCATGAAAGGTTCAAAAGTAAAGCTTAAGATCGAAAGTAAAATGTTACAGTAGTCTGGTCTGGATACATGGATTTATAGAGAATAAGCAGAATGTAAGAGAGAATGCTATAACTGCCGACCGTTGTTGCACTGATGTCCTCCGTAGCCCAGCTTGCAGGCACACTGAAAGTAGCCGAACAGAGAGGTGCAGAGTCCGCCGTTCAAACAGGGGTTGCTGCTGCACGGATCTTGATCTGATGCACATTATAGCGCAGTCATATATTACATCCTCCACCATCCAACCCCCCCCCGCCCTCCTCTTCCCCGGTCGCGCACAAGCCTGGTTGCGTGGTTACACGCATGGGCGTAACTTCCCACGGTGACGGTGGTGATTTGTCACCACCACATTTTGAAAAATGATGATAATCGCCACCACATTTTGAAAAGTGCTAAGCTTTACGCATTGAATAGAGGCAGTTTATAGGCATAGATCTAAGCAGGTTTACAAAGCACGCAGCATAGCATTACCGTAATGACAAAATAGAGCGCTTGTGATATCAAGTCTGCTCAATTTGAAGCAAAAGCACCCATATCCATTCAGGCGAAAATCAACATTGTTCGGTGCCATAAAAGCAATTTATCATTTGGCAACATTTTACCTTTCGGTTGCATATACTTAATTAAGAGGACCTGACAAATAAGGAGCCAAGAACTGACCTTCAATAATTGAAGATTCTTAAAATAATTTTATCAAAGTTCTTCCTCTTAACACTGAAGAACCATAAATAATTCACTGCAATTAAAGCACCTGTTAAAATGTTTTATTGTTGATTTTCGAGTCCTTGGACTCGATTCAATCTTAGTTGAGTGCAATACATAACTACTGTTCCGTTATAATAATTTTGGACTCAAGAAGAGATAACAAATAGGGCTCCTTTCGTGTCCATTTTTTCACTTTGGCCCCTCTCATTTTTAAAGGTTTAAGGTTAAGGTTACGTTTAGATTTCAGTTACTATTAGGGTTAGGGCTAGGGCATGGTAGGGTTAGCTTTGGGTTTGATGTTGAACCTAATCCTAAACCCTTAAAAATCAGTAGGACTAAAGAGAATGAGATAAAAGAGAATGAGAATCGATTACTTTAGACAAACGGTTGGTCCACTTTCTTTCATATTTTTTTCATCTTTATTCAACAACAGAAGTTCATTACAAGCATTGAACTGAATGTACAATGTCATGAAGCAATAGGGGCAATCAGAGGGAAAAATTTATTCCCCGTGGTAGTCGCGCAGATCAGTCACTAGGACAGAACTGCCCGGCTACATGACTGCACCTATTGTGGCGAATATCAACAGGCTAGTAACAGCAATAATATAACATTTACCAATACTTCGCATAGTTAAGCAAATTTAAAAGCAGAGAGAGAGACAAAATAAAGTAGATTAGACCTAGCATCAACCTACGAACACAGGCGAACACGTACTGCTGCAGATGAGACTTGCGACTTGCTGCTGGATGCTCGACAGGTTGTTCATGGCGGTCTGGAAGCTGAAGTAACTCGCCGGGTAGGTCCCGATAGCGTAGATCTCATCAATGTCCAGCCAGGTTCCGAGAGCCACAGTCATGATTGTGATACCTGTGCAGTGACGTAACCACGTGTTTTAGAATCTGGGTGGCGGGGACCAGTTCATCCATTGCACTCAGGGTGAATTTGTTCACCATCCATTGCACTCAGGTTCCTGAGTACATGCCTAGAATTGAAGAGTAGGTGAAGTTGTTCCCCACCAATTGTACTTATGGGGGCCTGAGGCTGGAATATTTTTGGACAGGCGTCTTACTGTCTTAGTTATTGGCGCGTCTTTAAGGAATATGAGAAGCAACAAAACTGGGGGGGGGACAAACTCACTTCTTCTCTCTCATGCGGAACTCATCAATCAGGGGAGAGGGGGGGGGGACACAAAGATTTTCAAATACATTCTTAACAGTCATTGTCAAGGTTTTTACTCTAACCATTCTGGATGGTCATTTTTATATTCTAAGAAGCTGCATCACACAAAAATGCACCAGAATTTATTTTTCTCTCTTCATCTTTTTTCACACCCCAGCAATAACCAGCGGGGAACAAAAAAAGACTTGCATCCCAGAGCTCCCCGGGTGAGTCATAAAAGGCGACTAAAGAAGGGGGAGCGGTTCTGTGGCGGCCCTCTTGCAGAGAACCGCAGGGTAATAGTCTTCGTTAATTGCACAAAATCCCTAAACTACAACCCCACCCCCGCACCCCCCGCACCCCCTAGTGACCCCACTGACCCGAGCGCCGGGCGAGATCTGCCCCTGCAAGCGCGGCCGCCTGGTCGGGGGAGCGGCTATTGGTGATGAAGACGCAGAGGGAAGGGGTGTCGAGCCGCGCCCCGTCGGCCGGGGTGAACACCGTATTGACGAGGTAGTCGAACGCGCTGCCCTTGGCACTGCTCGTACCGAAGTACTGCGCCTGGTGAGAGTTGCACATTCAGGATCAAGGGCTGAGAGATATATATAGGGCAGGACTGAGGAACAGACAGAGGGCAGGACTGAGAGACAGACACGGCGTAGAACCCTGTTGACGAGGTAGTCGAACGCGCTGCCCTTGGCACTGCTCGTACCTAGGTACTGGGCCTGGTGGGATATAGTGAAGATTTAGAGTAGCAGGCGTATATGCCAAAAATTATTATTGGATCCAATTGTACACTGAATTTGAAACGGGCAAGCGTAGCATTCAGTGTTAAAATCGACTGTAATGGCTTGGGCTTAAGCCAGTTTTAAACGCTCGGCGGTTGCACTGTGTTTGGAGTGAAACCTAGCTGGGCATAAAAAACTTGGCGCTATTGAGTACATGCTATAACTATTATCTTAACTTAAAATAGTTTAAATTAATGACATTGCATGACAGTATAACTTCACTGTCGTACTTTTAAGTATGAGTATTGAGAGTAGCGAATTATATAAAGTTAAACTTAAATCCATTAACTGTATTGTAACAATTTAAGTTTTTAAGGTAGGGCATCTCATTCCAGACAGTGCAGTGAAGCTAGTTCTCGATACGCTTTAGCAAAAAATGATCTCAGCTGTATATATGTATGTATGTATGTATATTGCACTTTTAACGTACCAAAAATATGTCATGCAAACGGAGATGGAAGAACATCATTTGCTTGAATCGTCGGTGCGGGAAAATCTTAAGAAACGTACGTAAATGAGGCCCCAGTCCTACAGCTAAAAATAAGCTCCCCGATGACGTCACTAGACGCCGAAACGGACTCAAAATCCAGTATTATCTATATTATTAACCAGGGGCCTCATTCAGGAAGCGATCAAGATTGTCTTAAGACAATCTTATGAAAATCTTATCTTTTTATTAGAATCCGCGCGCGAACCGTATGGTGACGTCACAGCGGTCGGCGATTGGATTTTATTTGTTTTAAATTTCAGTTAGGATAAGATTTCACAACATCTTAAGAAATGTACATAAATGAGGCTCCAGTCCTACAAACACTATTTCGGTAGCATTGGTACACACAGTTCACAAACTTTACGAGCAATAATGAGCCCGCATGGGACAGCCACTGATTATAAATTTAAGCCATTTAGTACACGATACGGTACATCATAATGAATTATTATGATGGACTGTATGTAACCGCGTGTGTTCCTTTTATGCACATGACTCACTCATACTTTTGCTAGTAGCCTGCATGGGTGCAACATTCTATTCGTGTAGGAACATTGCACTACAATGGTATAACATCTCAAACTAGAATTCACGCCAGAGCGGCACTGAAATAGAATTTCACAATGTACTACCAACGACTTTACTATGACTGAGGCTTATAGGATTTTAAAACATGTATGTTTAATTGCTGTATGCAAGCCAAGCGTTAAAGCACTGCAGTTACGCAACTTATGACTGTTGACATAGGAAGCAAATCACAGTATACGTAACATGGAAATTTAAGCAGTCTTACTTAGTTTCAAATGGACTTTACAAAAAAAAGTTTGACAACAATTATCAATTTTATGGGCTATTGGACCCAATCAGCTAACCAATGTTCTTGTTGCCTAGTGACGTTGAATATTGCTATATTTTCCTTGACCTCTCCAGGACACTTCAACTTGTCTTGTTTAAATTACTTAAATTCCTTTATTTTGAAAACCTGACAACCTACCAGGCCTCCTAGGCCTAAACTTACTAGGCCTATACGATGACAGTTACATAAATAACGATTCAACCTTCAAGTTTTTATTCAATTCAATTATTCAATTACAAACTTTCATGCATGCAAATCTGCATGCAAAACATGCATCTTTGAAAGAGAGCCTGAGCTTGATCTGACCTGTTCGATTGCATCCACCAGTGCGCCGAAACTCTTGAACGTGCTCAATTGCACGTCGAGTTTCTGGGTCGAGCCGAAGGTCATCAATCCGACCTGGATACTTCCGGTCTGGATGGGAAAGTACCGGCTGACGCCGATGACGAAGCTGAGGATACTCTGGAAGTAGTTGGGGTCAAGGCTACCGGACGTGTCGATCACGAACACAACGTCTACGACTTGCGTACACTGAATCGGTGGGAACACTGCAGACGCGCGTAAAATAATGACAATTGACTGTATCGGTGGGAACACTGCGAGTGTGCTCAATAAAGACAATACAAGGGCTTCGCGCAAGTACCATCCAACTCGAGTTACATGGTTTTTGCTTAATAAAACCTGTCTAAACTGCTTGCAATTTGATGCACCAAGATATATACAAAATTGGTGGCAATAGGATCAGCATTAAAATAGTCTTTCAGTGCCTAACCAAGATGACTGTTGTACGCTTGGACATGCTTTCTAAATCTTTAAATTTGCAACAGAAAATCAGTCAATTGCCCGTCAATTGTAGCAAATACGGTTGACCTAAAATAAAATACTAGCACAAGGAGTCTGTTAAGAACAATGACATAGCCTAAAGATAAAGTAATATTAACATCATACAAAATATAGTCTATAAACATTATACAATGCAAATCTAAAAGAACAAAAACAAGAATGGATGAATAGATTACATAGACCGACTTTGATCTCAAATCTAATTTAATGTGATAATGGTAAGATATATATATGGTAAGATATATAACGGCAAGGTAAATTGCCTACCACACCTTGATAATGACATGGTATGGCAGGCAAGGCATGGTAGGCAAGGCATGGGAGAAAGCTATCCTAGGAAAGTTTTCATAACAGAGAAAATTGCACAGATATCTTTTCAATGAGTGTCCAGCCAATCAAGAAGTGCAGGAACTACATCGTCTGGTATCAAACTAAACTAAGAAATTGGTATTCTTTCTTAGTTTAATTTGTAAAGAACTACTATCAACATGAAATTTTCTCATGCAGGTAATTTTGATTTAAATTTTTTTAAACAAATTTATAAAGAACTACTATAAACTTAAAATTTTCTCATGGAGGTAATTTTGCAAATCTCGCGAATCGGTAAAACTCGCTAACATGCGAGAAAATAAAGCTGCAGAAGCTATATAAAATCGGCCCTAGATGCGCGAAAATTAAGCGCAGCAAAATTTCTGAGTGGCAAAATCGTGCAAAAAAATGCAAAAAAATTTCATATTTGCTTGTATTCAATGAAAGTATTGAATAGCATACGTGTTGTTGTAGGGATCGTCGTTGTTGGTGTTGTCGTTGTAGGCGTTGTAGTAGTAGAAGTTGTAGTTGTTGGCGTTGTAGTTGTTGACGTCGTTGTAGTAGGCGTTGTCGTAGTAGAAGTTGTTGTTGTTGGCGTTGTAGTTGTTGACGTTGTAGTTGTTGACGTTGTTGTAGTAGGCGTTGTTGTCGTAGACGTTGTGGTTGTAGGCGTTGTTGTCGTAGACGTTGTGGTTGTAGGCGTTGTAGTTGTAGACGTTGTGGTAGTGGGCGTCGTCGTTGTGGCTGCCCCGGTGCTCGACGTATAAATGGGCTGCGCGCAGGTCGACGTGTAGAGCTGGCTGAGCACCGTGCTGACAGTGCTGTAGTCGCTTGCGTAGAAGAAATGCGTCGAGTAGGGCGCCGAGGAGAGCGTCTGCAGCTGCTGCACGTCGATCTGTGACGTCATCCCAATGCAGAAGATCTCCACGCCCATCGACTTGGTGATGTTGTCCTCGCTGTACGTATCCTGAGCGCAGAACCGTTTCATTCTTACAAGTGAGTGAGTTTTTATTTTGTAGTTCAAGCATCGTGTGTAGCACAAAGACTATACACAGTCCAGTTCTGTGCAAGAGAGCCCACATAGAATCGCTCCCCCTTCTTTAGTTGCCTTCTACGACTCGCCCGGGTAGGTCTGGGCCGCAAGCCAATTCTTTGTTCCCCAGTCTAAAGGGGTAAGTGAGTGGGGATGCATCCCCCCGCACAGCATGAAAATATTTTTTTATGCAATAAAATTGGGAAAAGTAGTGCAAAATGATGGAAAAAAGTGCATCATCCCCCCCACCAAAAATTTTCACCCCCTCTACGGGACATTTAGCATAAGAAAAGCACTCTCTTGTCAAAAAAGTGAGTCAGCACGCCCCCCCAGTTGCAAGTTCTCGCCGGAAAAATTGTGATTATCCCCTCACACCAACAATTGCTGGAAGCGTCCTTGCCTGAGTGTCGCGGTTCGCCGCTCCGTCTGTGATGAGGATGATGATCTTCTTGACTCCCACGCGCGACCCGGGGCTGTTGAAGAGGATCTGGGTCCGCGCGACCTAGCCAAGAAATCTATCAAATGTAGCTGAACAACGAGGCACTATGGTTAAGTTGTTTAGGCGTCGAACTAAGAGTCTAGAGGACCTGGGTTCAAGTCCCCGCGCCGGCAACTATGAAACCATGCGTTACAGGCCCTTGAGCAAGGCCGTTAAACACAAAGTGTCAATAGCTGCTAACCCCATGCAGGATTTTGTTGGTGTCAGGAAGGGCATCCGGCCATAAAAACCCAGCTCCAGCAGTCCTCATCAGGGCACGAACGTCTAAACCTATCTGAAAACAAGGACATTAATAGATTAGATGACAAAAAAGGCGGTTAGTAGCTAACCACAGCTACTAAGTGTCACCCGTGATCATTGACAGGTTTTGATATTGATGCCAATAATCAAATAAAGTGTATTTTTTTTCTCCAGTCATCACTACACCGGAACATGCCCAAACATGTAACTTTTGTTCGCGATTTTGCTTTGAATGGGTTTTTTTAATTTCTTTAAATAATTCATGACGTCATCACTTAATTTTAAGCCCTATGCCAATCAAGCTTTGCAGGTACTCTGTGACCTTATTTGGAAACAATTTGGCTTGCTTGGCGATTCAAAATTATTGAAAACTATGATCCGGGAAAGTAATTTTGGGGAACTTTTGCGGCGTGATTTTGGAAATTTTTTCCAACCCAAAATGCCTGAGATAAGGCGGGTGACAATTATTTCAGAGAAAGATGAGCATCATTCTCTGCCTAACCCTCAATGCGTCCGCGAGGTTAGTCTCCCCGCCCAGAATCTTGAGCTGCTGGACGGCGGCGAGCAGGTCGTTGTTGTTGGAGTACGTGTTGAGGTACCAGGACACGGTGGCGACGTCGCTGAACTTGAAATCAAATCAATGTTTTCATTTCAGACGTACGTGATATGGATATATCTTCGTTTATTTGCAAGAATGGGCTGACAAGCCGCAGTCCAGTACAAGCATAACTGTCATGCAATAATGAATGAACAGAGTTTGCAACAATAAGGAATATTCGATACTTATAATTTAACCGGGAAACTACGATAGAACTGTTTGGATAAGCTGAGCACAGGGGAATCAGCGCACAAGATAGTATGGGGATACAGAAAAATACAAAACTGACAACAGACTAAATGTGCATTAAGAATAAGGTAAAAAAAAGATCGTGGGGGGCACAGTCAATAGATATTCTTGTACAACTGAATGATAAACATTTACAGCTATCGAGTTTGTGAATTGTCTAAAATATAGACTTACGGGTGCTGAGTGGGACTCGCTCAGAACACACGCAAGTAAATTGATTTGTTTTGTTTTCTATTTAGAAACATATTGCGAGTTTATTTGAATGGCCGTTAGGTGCTGCGTTAAATTTCTTCCTAAGCTAAGATAAAGGTAAAGGTAGGAACAAAGGTACATCTATAAAATCCACCTTCAATTATTCTTCAAATCATTCAAAAATTCACCTTGACGAGGCCGAACTGCGTGAGCTGAGGCCCGACGGGAAAGCCGACGGAGATGTTGCCAACGAAGTTGAGGATGGAGACGTACCAGTTGTTGTAGCCGCCGGGCGGCTGCGCAATGCTCGAGGACTGGTCGAGGACGAGCGCGATGTCCGCTTCTTTGGGACACACTGCGACCACACCGATGACACTTTTCTGCATGTTTTCTGCAAATTGCTTTAAAAAAAGTTCAGAATTTTTATTGATCACACTGGCGGTTATAGACGAACAATTAATCAGCTGTCGTCCGCTGGGCCTAAATTTTAAAATATTATACGCGATATAAAATCAAATGAAAATCTGGTGACCCTGTGCGCCTTGTTTTTGAAAGACTTGCATTTATTTCACAGAGGAGCACGACATCATCAATGGAAATCTTGTGAGCTTTTGGCACCCTGTTTTGTAAAACACTTGTGATTTTGCTCAATGTGACAAAAGAACATGATGTCATCAACTAAATCGTTGTAATCTTGTAAGCATTGTTTTAAAAGATTCTCAATTTTTCAACTCATTTCGATATCAAGCCGATGAAATTAATATTTTTGTTTGCCCACGATATTAAGTATACGGAAAAGTTTTGCGTTAATTCTCAATTTCTATTCATGTTTATCATCAATTTCCACTGACCGTGTAATTACGACGTTGTAGTGGGACATTATTATATTGGGCGTGTGCACATAATCCTATGAAAATATTATTCTGCCTGGACTTGACTTCTATTGATGAAATCAACAACAGCCGTTGTTGCAATACTCTTCTGCTGCTGCGTTATCAATCAACACAGAAATTTAGGCTCACAGCGTCTAACATAACCATAAGATGAATTCACAACCTTTTCGCTCTTTCAGCGTTCCCCATTTAGAGCTCAAGCCACGGTGTGGATAACGAGTCAATATTTACATCTTAAACAAGCGCGTGCCTCAATGACAAGCAACTATGTTGATCTTGTCAATTCGACAGGACGTGAACTTCGTTTGGGGGGTGGGTTAGCTTGTTGCACACCACGGCAGAATTCACGGCCGGAGGCATAGGAGGAGGGGTAGCGACAGAAATTTTTCACACAATGTACTGCCAAAATTAACATTTTAAAATATCTTTTGGGCGAGTTAGCAGAGCCCTTTTTGAATGGCATCTTTTTAAACTGGTACTTCTCCGTCACTACTATTTCGCATCTTCTCCGTCACTACTATATTTCACGCTGCGCTGCCATAGAACATTTAAGTTAAATACACCAAGAATCGAATGTGAAGAATTCATTAAAGCGCATAGGGACGCCTAAATTCTATCTTTAACCAAAACTTGGTTGAAATAACCAAGGTGAAAATAAGACTAATCACAAAAACTCGAGGAGAAACAATGACTGCCTATTCTTTCCTTAAACTTTACCTCTTCAACAAACACCGCTAACTGAACCATGGAATGGCGTAGGGTGAAAAAACAACAAAATTCGCTAAAAGAAGAAAAGAAACACTTGCAGCCTACGTACACGTCTTGTATGTGCATCTTTAACTGAACCATGGCTTGGCGTAAAAATAACAACAAAAATCGTTAAAACAAGAGCAGAAACACAGCCTACGTACACTTCTTCGTTATGGAGCAGAGTGTGCTGACAAACGTCCCCTGCTGACTGGCGAGCGAGTTGTAGTCGGGCGCCGACAACAGGTAATTCCCTGACGTCACGAGCGGACTCAAAGAGTCCGTCGACCCGATGCTCACAGCCATGATCGTCACCCCGTAGTTGTTGAGCGTGGTCACCGCTGCAGTAGTGGCCGCTAGGTTATCCGACGTCCCGTCCTCGAAGATGATCGCCACGTAGGGAACCGTGGTGCGCACCCCGCCACCAATGAAGACCTGGCTGGTGAGGTTCAAGGCCGAGGCGACGTTATTGCCCGTGACCGTTACGGCGGCCATGTTGCTGATGGCGTTGAGGATATCGGATGATGTCGAGTATTGACCGAGGGATAATTCTATCTGCGCCGTGCCTTAAAGCGCGGGAAAGAGAGGCGGACGTTAAGCATTTTAGTATTCAAATGAAATCAAATATTTGTTATTATAAGCACGACAGTGTGTAGGCTACAGAATGTTAGATAATTATGTTCATAACCTCAACAGTAGACAACGGGCACTGAATAGTCACACTCAGAACGCGCATACTTATAACACTCAGACTACACAAGTGAATCTGTAAGATATTCACTGTTTGAGTAGTAGTGTAAAACTTTTTAAGACATTTGAAAAAGATGTATGACATTGATAGCAATAGTAGGTCTACAATTACTATAAGCTCAAGCTTTCTCAGTCAAACTCAAATTTCTTGGAGTCACACTATATCGCATATAGCAGTGCGCTGTCGTCGAGCACTATAGGGCGTGATTTTTTTCTGATTACAGTTTAGGTGCTGAACTTAGGCCTGTATATACTTTTAAACTGGCTTACACGGCAGTCAGATGATACCTTTTAAAAACTTGGCATTGAAATAGTAGTTTGTCAAAAATGAGTTGTCAAATGCAATGTTGTTTAGACGGTGCTTTTAAAAACCATTGTGTGGCTGACGTGTTGCAAGTGCCTGAAATACAAGCTGTGCAGAGAAATTTATTCGGTTTGAATTAAACCATCTCGCTTTAAGACCTCGCGTTCCAACCTCGTTCCTTAACGTCCGCGCGACGCTTTTTTTTAAACGCGACAAGTTTTAGAAAAACTAGGCTGTTTAAAGTCGTTTGTCAAAAACGAAAACCATGTTTTTCAAAAGCATAGTCTGATTATCGGGTAATAATAAAGTTCAAGAGCGAGGTTTGATCAAGTCTGCCGCTGCTCAAAAAACATCATGTTATGCCCTTGGGCAACCAGTGCCTAGACATCGTCCACCCACGCTAACAGTCTGTGTATGTCTACGCAACCAACCGTGACGTCAGTGCTTCTTATAGTAGCGTTCCGTTGTCTACAGTGAACTACCAAGCAGAGGCATGGGGGGAGGGGGAGCAACTGCCCCCCCCCCTCCCCAGATGAAACGTTCGAATCCACCAGCTGTCATTTGGCAAGAAAAATTATATTTTTTGCGTGGAGACTAAAAGATATTGAGTTCAAAGGCAGTGTTCTATACGTTGAGTTGGATCTCATTTAGTCGCGTGGGGGTCTACACATCCTTGCGGTTGGATGGGTGTTTCGTGATAACGAGCTCAGGGACAAAAACGTAAGTCAAATGAAAAGTTATCGGTGTCAGCGTACTGCCATTCCTGAACGTAAGCTTGCCCCCCATTGACCCCTACGTAAAAAAGTCTAGTTACGCCCCTGGTTTTCTACACAAGAGATGCATAACCATACAACCAGGTGCTTGCTATCATTTTTCACAAGGTCGTTACCCCTGCGGTGTCCGGTAGCTATAGGCTCTTGGCTCTATCGGTCCGATACCCGACCACAAAATAACATACATTTTGTTTCACACTTTGTCAAAAGAAAATTATTAGTCAAAGCGTAGAATAATTAGTCTTGCTAATAATTTTGGCTAATTCATTATCCAATGTCCTTTATCCTATATATACTGATATATCAATATAATTGGCTCAGATGCAAAAATTAACACACGACCAAAAAAACAACATTACCTCGGTTATTCCAGAGCTATAGGCCCTAATAACAACTCATAAATAGCCATTTTCGAAATAACATTATCGAGTTCTACATTTCACACTTGGCCCTTGCATTCAGGGGCCCTTTGTTTACGCATTGTTGTTGGTATGGATTCACGGCCTGGTAATTCACACAACAGTTATCGGTTCACTGGTTGCGACAAACATTCGGTCAAAGACCGAGCGGCAACACTACATGTGCGCTCTTGCTTCACATTGTCAACAACTCTTCAATCAATCCCATCGAACTTACTACCATGTACTCGCTCGGGCCGAGTCAATTGTGATTAAGAATTCCTGTGGAAGTGGAAATCAATGGCCTATGGGCGAATCAACGACGTATTGTCACTGGAACACACTGGCGGCTAGCCACATGCCATAATCAAGTACATGTAGAATAAAATGAGGTAAAGCTACTAAGCCTAGCTGTTAACCCTGAAGGATAAATGTAGCAACAAAATTCAACTGAATATAAAAGGTTAACCCCGTGGGCCAAAGTGGCAGTCGCACTTATCGTAAGCCAGAGTTTTCGCATGAGATCACAGGCGACTGAAGAAAAAGGCATAGGGCTTTGCTTCGTCTCAGGTATTCTGTGATCTGCTTAATACCCTTTGCGATAGAATCACAGCTCTAAAACTCCTAGGGCTGGTTTCTCCAACACTGATTTAATGGTGGTTCAGGATTTAGCTTATGCAAAAAGGTGGGTTAAATCCTGAACCACCATTAGATCCGCGTTGGAGAAACCAGCCCCTAAAGTCACCGTTGTATAATATCACCACGCAGCCGAATGCAACTTTCAAGCACGTTTTATAGTTGTAAGCCTCTGATTAAACCGAAGACCGTTTCTGCTTGTTTCGTGAAGTGAGCGTGAGTTGTAATAATTGTACACGTTCTGGAGCAGGCTCGATCGATTGGACACTGGCGCCTATGGAGCTTCAGGTGAACAAAACAACCGATTGGCATGATGGCAGTAGTCCATAATAATCAACTACAAGCCTTAATCGCAGATCGTTGCGACTGGCTGATTAAATATGCTAAGCAGTCGGCAGGCTGTCAGTCATGACATCAAATTCATCATTTCTGTTTCATCGGCTTTCAGTCAATCACACAGAAATGCCCACAGCTGTCAGTAGTGGGTCTGCTTCCATGGTAAGCCAACACCGAAATTACTCGCATTTATTTCTTTAATTTTCGATTCTCGTTAACTTTTTTGCCGATCTCTTAAAATCTTAGGCGTCCATAAAATTCAAATAACTTTTCGTAAGAACGCGACATCTTCTCAAATATAAGCCGCATGTAAACGAGTAGATTATGCAGTCGCGTACATGTGTAGCCTAACCTCCAAGCACGAAATCAGACCATTTGGAAGATACATGCGACGCGTACATAATTTTGTAGGCGTGGTATATAATTATCCGCCTGGCTGTCACAATGTCACGGACGCACGCAGCACGGAGATGCGTCAATAAATATCGTCAGCGCCGGTAACCTACACTTATCAAAACCGAGGCGACGATCGTCGTCAGAATATTGAACGCAAATTAATTGATCTATGTCTATCCTCATCGGCGCCTCGTGACCTACAAGCTACGCGTGCATGTGCATGTGCGTGCACAGAAAGCAAGTAGCGCGCCTGTCCAAGCCTGTACTACGTCAAAAAGACACGACGACTATTCAAAATAGTCTGATTTAGTGCAACGTCTGTGCAAAGTTTGCTAAAAAGGAAGTTTAGTATGTACGAATTATTGCGCGACTGTAGGGTCTGGCCTACTTGTTAAAAATGAAGGTACAATTACTAGCCGGTGATTTTTAAAAGAGCGAAATGATACTAAATACTATTCATTGGTAGTGTAATAATGATTGATCCAGCACTGGTGATTTCGATATATTGAGGAAGAGACGCTCTAGGCCTGTGTCTATCTGTCAACACGTTACCGCACAAACGGGCGTAAGTCAGGATCAGGTAAACCTCAATAATCAGGTGAAATCTTATAACCAAACACAGCAGCATCGAATGCAAGAATGCACCATGGACAAAATTTGTCCCTATAGGAAGTTCTGCAGTGTATTTCAATAAAGATGAATTGACTTCTAATGACGCCAAAATTGTTACTGTAGGCTATAATCGGAGGACATAAAATTAGATTTTTTGTATAGACAGATATTGATGTGCATGTAGACCTACTATCTGGGGTGCAGCAAACAAAAAGGCAGGCAATACATCTAATGGATTTGACATTCAGGAATAACGGCGCAGGCGGTGGGGTTTTATTTTAAGGACCGTGTGTACAGTAACGAAGACAATTACGATGTGGATCTGTGTAAGAGGGCCACCACAGAACCGCCCCCCCTTCTTCAGTCGCCTTTGACGACTCGACCGGGGAGCTCTAGGCTGCAAGTTTATTCTTTGTTCCCCGACTTGCTGGGGTAATAATGGCGCAAGCATTGAGAATTGAGATTGATTGGTATGGAATCTTCAATAAAGCCGAATCGTCGAAACACGGTAATTTGTATTTTGTGTGCTGCTACCGATTTGGTAAATAAAGAACTTTAAAAAGAAAACCTTTCGTCAGAAATTACAATTATAAGCGTTTTTAGTCACAAACCTCTGTACTTGACGACGCCGATCTGCACTGTGGATGCCGCGCCGCCGATGTTGATCTGGGACAGGGTGCCCTGCAGAAAACTCTTCAAGTTCTGAAAGTTCTGTGGGGTAGACGACGTCGGTAGCACCAATACAACATCGAGGGGCAGGCAGGCCTCTACAAGCGAATCATATCAATTCGGTTTTATTTTAGGCACAAATAGGGCATGAGCAGAAACGGTTCCAGAAATTCTTGGTGGGGGGCGGATAATCAGCTTTTTCCGTCTCCTGACTCATCTTGCGAGCGGGGAGGGGGTTCTAACAGAAAATGTTGACACTCCAAAATGCATTTTTAACGCTGAATCCCAAATGCGAACTATGTCAATATCCGATCGGAGGGATGATTCACTTTTGGCTCAATTAACACCTCCTTTCTCACATCTCTTGACACTTTAACATGAGATAAAAAATACTTTACATGCTGGTGGGGGGAATGCATCCCCTCTCACCCCCAACATGGAGCCGCCCCTGGGCATGAGATTTAAAACGTAACAAGTCTAAAATAGTGACAATACAGGGGCTGAGCGATCATTCTCAGCGCAGTCTAACGTAGGCCTATGCTATTCATTGACGCCCACACGAACATGTACATGCAGGCTACATGGGGCACACTTTGTTCACAATAGCTGCCATGTATAGGCTACATGTGGATAAGAGCATGAAGATATGGTTACATAAAACGCAGCATTATGATAAGCATACAACACTGTGTACAATGGCATGAACGAGGTTGAAATATCGACATACATCTGTAAAAGCCGCATTGCCGCCAAGGCATTGCGGCAGTAGTTTATATTTAGCTTTAATTATTAAAGCCGATTATGCGAGTGAAATAAGAGCTTTGATCAAAACAATCAGTCGATGTGGCATCTACAGTATACAGAAACAAAGACTTATTCTAAGGATACAGTCACACGCGCAAGGCAGTGTGACCAAACAAGAAACCCGAATAGAAAGCTCATCAGCCTATTAACAATAGTGTGATTATTTTTGGACATGCCGTAGTAGGGTGTGATGTGCGGGGTGCAGTTAACTATAGGTTAGAGCAGTTTAAAACGTTCAAGCGGTCAGAGCCTATTATGTCAGAGCCCTTCCCGTTTAAGTTGCAGACATATTATAGACACAAGCTTAATATGAACACTTAGGTAGATCAAAGAAACTAAAGAGAATGGAGAATGGACATGGACCACAAATAGTGAATAACGCAACATTGCGGTAGGCACTACTAATATGTCAAAGGTAATCACACTACGTGTACCTACAAAACGCAGTGCAACTGTGGATAATTGTTATCGCAGCCCAATTGTGGATTATTCTCAGTTTAACTCTATATGTACAAGGTTAGAGCAGTTTACGAGTTCAAGCAGTCAGAGCCTATTTCACTCAAGCATACACTACAGTCTGATAGTCAAATGAATAGCGCAAGCGAAAATGCAGAATAGAAAGCAAAACAGCGACAAAAGCCACCGTCCTTGAGTGCTTCTTTAATGCTTCAGAGTCATGTATTAATGTGCCGGGGTGCAGAGGTGAACAGGTATCACAAGTTCAAGTCATGAATTTGGTATGCCCCCAAATTGAATGAATCTTTCAAGAAATGTCTTCCTGTTTACTCTAGATAAATATCTTTTAAATTTTTTACTTAAACTTATAATAAACAAACCAATAAACTTACATTAATATCAAGAGGAAGGAATTCTTTTCAACTTTTGATTTCTTCCGGTCATATACGTTTGTACAAGTAAGCCTATTTGTAACTAACGAGCGGGTTGTTTAATCAATTTTGTACAGGCAATGTTGGCACCCATCTCCCAATACATTCTTAGTACTCGGGCCATGCGCATCTCAAAAACATCCAAATGTCTCAAAGCAGGCACGGCATGACACGCTATGTTAGTTATAAAAGATGGTGCGGGACCAAAAAATTCGGTACCGACTAGCGTATTTAAATTTGGAATCAATCATTATACCTATTTTTAATACTGGAATTATGCTACTTAAATTCCCGCTGCTACAGCAACTGCGCGAAGAAAAAATTACGTTTTTGTTAAATTAAAAATTTTCCAAAATATTTTGCAAGCCTAAACAAATCGCATACTCAAATCTTCAGCTAAAATCTGCGCTAAATCATAAATATTATATAGCTGCAGGCGCGTTTAAACTTTTAAGTTCTGGCAGCGATGGCTGCCATTATGTTTTGTGTCAGTGCTGACAGGCGTCAGTGCTGACAGCAGTAATCATTAGGCCTAGGCGATCGTTGATTTGGCATTAAAGGGAAGCATGCCATGCCTTAGGTTAATCTCGTAGCAATGTTTGATCAAATTAGTGATTCGGCCTACGAGCGTATGAAGAAGGTAAAATTATTATGATAAGTCCTGCGTGCATTCGTGTATCAGCATTCAGCATAGAGTTAATCTGAAAGGCCCAGAGAAGGCATAGCCGCATACACGTACGTTAAAAGCGTACAAATAATTCAAGACCCAATAGACAGCCAATGGGTTGTTTTGTATGAAAGAGTTCCATTGGCAGCGGCACAGCAAGAGCAAAATATGGCGCCTAAGGCTTTTTTGTTTGTGTCAGGTGTTTAAAGACACGCTATCAAGGACTGTTGCTGTCTAATGGCGCCTAAGGCAAGATTAACTGTGGCGTTTAGTTTGATCGCGTTTTTTTTCAGACCGCAACGTTTTTTTCGCCACTGTCCGCAATGAGCCCATGTTGTTACAAGCTTTCTTTGCGATTCCACTACCCGTGAACCAAAGGAAGACGATAAAATTGAACATTTATTGTTTTAATAGTTTCAATATTAATTTTTAATTTTTTCGCCTATTTACGCTCCCGAAATAATGCCCTCGGGGCTACAGTCCCCCCCCCCCCCATGCCCACACCATCGCTGCGCTAATATATTGGATCTGCATTTGCTATCATTTTATTTCGGCAGCAAATTGACTGAACGTAATGCAGGTAGAATGTAATACATGTAAGAGCTAGTATCACTGTGAGACAAAAAGACACTTACGTCCAGCGGTGCTCTGACCATAAACTCTGTGTAGTGTCAGAACTTGCAGCAACGCGCACGCCAACGAAAGATATCCATAGATTCCGCTCCTTTCCCGCGCCATTGTTCCGAATCGGCCTAGAATAAAGTAAAGCTTTGTATTAATTATTCGCAAACGTTCAGCAGGTCACTCTTTACGACAGTCTGCAATCACGATATAACGCGCTTAGCCTATGATCACTGATATTAAAGCGATGTCGGTATGCGCCGCAGTAGGCCTACTCAAGGTCCACGAGGTCGATTTATTCACACGTTTCTCTTTGCGACAGAAGAGCAGTCAGAGCACGCAGTCGTCAGCCGAACCCGCAAATTCTACCCGCCTAATAACACGCAACTATTTATCGGCTGTCGTTGCCTAACCGGTCCCTCGGTGGCAGTCAGCAGCAGCGACACTGAATCGAAAAAAGAGACACGACGCCGCCAATGTCGGCTCAGAATGCTTGTTGTGCAACGCGCGCTGAATTGGACCTACAGGGTAATTGTCGCGCGTTTAAGTTATTGCGCGGCGGCAGCGACGGCGTAGGAGGTGCAGGTATTACGGACGAATGATAGCATTAGCGAATAGCGAGGTCACAAACGATGCATTATAGCTTTGCTTCTTATTTGATGGCACAGCGGCACAGGGTTATTTCAGTTCCAGTGTGTAAAGCTTAACTGCATGTAGATATACGGGGCCGGCGTTGAGGCCCCTCACTCCCTTCGGCCGGAGGGGGGGGGGTGCAGCAGGGAGGGCATGACTCTTGAGGGGCCTATTAACGCCACATCGCAGTTAAACGCATTTCTTTCTGTATCGATTATCACCTCGCTGAGCCTCGCCATGACGCGGCAAGAATTAAAGTAACATGCGGCGAGAGTACTGTAGGCTAAGTTAAAAATCGAGAGCGGCATTTGTTGTACGGATTTACTTTCAAAAGGCTAAACCTTTTTATTCGGATGATAAAGTGACGATTGCTGCTCTCAGTAAGCTACTTTTCACAATTTTGTACTCTGTATAGTCATTAATCGAATTTAATTTTGGCCGACTGGTTTGCTAGCGGCAACTATCTTAGATGGAAATGAACAATATCTTAAAATTTCAGCGCGTTAGGCCAAACGATGAATCTTCATTTGCCGATTGGAATGTGAAAGTCACTCTTGTCATGCCTAAATGAAAAAAATCTGAAATATATAGTCTACAATGCTGAATTTACCGATATGCGTCTTGTCATTATGACACTACGTGAAACTTCATGTAGTTTGTCACGATGCATTCCTGAAATAAATTTATCCTAGTCAACGTGCAAATCTGAAATTCAACATGAATTTATTTCCCTTACCTTCGCATCCTGACCCTCTCGCATTCGAACATTTACTTGGCTTCCATTATTTAATATAAACATTGCAGAGACTTCCATCTTCATCATAATATTGTCAGAGAATCAGGCTTTTGCCGCCCTTAAACAGACGATCACGTGATCGGTATGTATACAGTAGCCGACAGAAGCTTTCGCCTCTTTGTCAAATGGCTGACTTCAGATTCTCGAGCTGTTGAAGGCTTCAACACGGGTACAACGCGGGTCATATTATAGAATAGTCTCTGATTATTTATGCGTTTGTTGTCGTACCCTTATCGTTCAGGCTTCGTGCGCTGAAAATTGACCGATCGTGTCGGAGCTACATACACAATGCGCGACTGTGCGCGCTTTGCTTCCTTAACGTTTCTAAATCTAAGAAACATAAACACTGGACATGCATAAATTCTATTTAAGTGTAGATTTTCAAATGATCTATTCGAATGCGCCACTTCCAATGTTGCAAAAAATAATTTCGCGTTTTAAGTAGGCTAATATAATTGCACCATAAAATTTGTAATGGCTAATTTTCGTAATTATAAAAATCAATAATTCCTCCGATGACCAACGAGCATGCAGCCTTAAATTAACCATCCAGTTAGACCCAATAGGGCCTAATAGTGGAATTTCAGCTATTTGGATCCATTCATCTACCAAGCCTATTCATTAATTTTCACAACGAGGTACTGAACAGAAATCGTGCCTAATCGTCACGATCGAGGATCAGGGAATTTTGTAGCTATGATAAACCGTGCAGGGTCGAAAACAGCTCTTGGTCGTTAGAGGGGGGGAGCGGGGGGGGGGGGATTTCTGAGATAGAATGCG
>JAQIWG010002456.1:0-20357 GCA_034695025.1 Chamaedrilus cognettii | reverse complement strand
CAAACGATGTTTTTCCATCTCCGTTTGCATGACATATTCTTGGTGCGTTAAAAGTGCAATATACATACATACATTATGTGCAGTTTGAGCACGGTTCTCTTATCACGAACATGACAGCCTGTATGTACAGGCATGTTGGGGCTGGTAGAAGCAAGATGCGGACTGTCACTGGCTGCCTGCATGGCCTCGCTCTGTTTGACACCTAGCTTACAATGAACCCACAAACATTCTTCTGGTTCTTTAACTGAAAATGTTTCTTTCTGGTCCAAAAACGCATCTTTTCCCGGCCTAATTTTTTGTTCTTTGGACAAACAAATGGAATATCTGACCTGTCTTTTTCCTTCACTTTATCCTTTCCAGCTCGTCTGCGTTTCCTAAATTACATCTGCCTGGTGTCCATGACGAGAGCAGGTTCCGGATGACGTCTTTCGACGCCCAATCAGACTATAAGCCCAATATTATCAGCATTATTATTATTCGTTGGAGAAAGTTACCAAACAGCGGGATGGACTCGGAGGTCTTGGGCAGGTTCTCTGAGAGCGAGAGCATAAAGACGGAGAAGGAAAGGAGGATGGAGATGCCGAGTGAGATCTTCTCGCCCTGGTCGGGCGGGGACATGAAGGTGACGAGCGTGAGCGAGGACAGCATGGCGCACGGGATGATCAGGTTGAGCGTGAAGAAGCGGTGACGGCGGATCAGTACGAACGTCGCAGACACCTGACGCGAAATGATGCATCGTTTTGCAGAGGTTCGTTTTCGCTACATGTACATATTACAGAAGGCAACTAAAAAAGGGTTTCTTTGTTATGCCCCGAGGCACTAAACCGGACTGTAACTGACTTTGATACTATAAACACAATCCTTAAACTCTCAAAAAACCAAAAAACCAACTTCCAACTCCTCCGGTTAGACGACAGAAATTTGGAGAAGCGAAGTTGTGGACTGGCGACACTGGACCGCAATGGTCTTTATTAATAAACAGAACCCTAAAGCGCCCAAAAACCAAAAAACCAACTTCCAAATCCTCCAGTCAGGATACAGAACCTTAGAGAAGCGCAGCTGTGAACTGCCGGACTGTAATTATAGTCTTTGCTATTTAACACAATCCGTAGGCCTAAACGCTAAGAAACTCAAAAAACAACTGCCAAATCTTCAGAATGGACCACAGAGCCTTAGAGAAGTGCAGTTGCGGACTGCCTGATGACTTTGTTATTAAACACAATCCTTTAACTACCCAAAACCAAGAAGCAACTGCCATATACTCCGGTTAGACCACAGAACCTTGGAGAAGCGCAGCTGTGGACTGCCGAAGTAGGAGAACTCGTCGTGCGTGACGGACGTCCAGATGATGTTCCACTCGCCGCTGTAGTGGTAGTCGTCGAGGATGACCGTCTCGCTCGAGTTGGTCAGGTGCAGCTGGTAGCTCGTGTACGTCCACGTCCCGAACGTGATCGAGCAGTTCTGCGTGTCGTACGGGTAGAACGTGATGTCGAGCTGGCAGGACGTCTCGAACACGCCCGCCGGCTCCCAGCGCACGCGACCCGTGTGGGTGATCAGCGCTCGGTACCGTGAGAAGTCTGGAAACTGGTACTGTACCCTGTGGTACATATTAACTGGTACTGTACCCTGCATACACATTAACTGCATGGTACTGTAACCTGTGGACCTGGTACACATGAATTGGTATTGTATACCCTGCGATAAACTGGTACTCATGAACTGATACTCAGGAACTGGTACTGTACCATGTGGTGCTCACTAACTGCATTGGATTGTACCCTGTGCACGCACATAAACCGATACTGCACCCTGCGGTACACATGAACTGGTACTGGACCCTGTTGTACATATGAACCGGTACTGTACCCAGCGGTACACATGAACTGGCACTGTATCCCGTGGTACACATGACTAAAGAAGGGGGAGGGTTTCTGTGTGGGCTCCCTTGCACTAAAGTGGACAATAAGTAGTATTTGTGCTACACTCGGTCTAGATGCCGTACAAAATGCTATGCAAAAAAAATAAAATAAAATAAACATGATCTGGTACTGTACCTTGCGATACACATGAACTGGTACTGTATCCCGTGGTACTCATGAACTGGTTACCCTCTGGTAGAGCATTTTGGAACGTGCAGTTGTGTGTAAAATGAGTAACTGTCAATTGAAGTATAGAATATCGTTAATCAATTTTTCGCAATAGAGAATATAAAAACATGTATTTTTTGTTGTTTTGAGAATTTAAGGATTCTGTGTAGTAGCAAAGACTATGGCAGTCCAGATCAGTGTCTCAACTTTGCCAAGGAAAGTACAGCTCCTTCCTTAAGCGCCTCCTACAACTCACCCGGGATGCCCAGGGCTGCAACCCAATTCTTTATTGGGAAGTTCTTGAAAACATGGAGCCAGTAAATAGATTGTATTAATAGCCTACAGCAGACTAATCGGTGTCATTATGCGCGTACGCGTTGATGAGCGCGAGCTCTGGAGTCCATAGTAGCGGCGAGTCGACGACGAACTGTGTCAAGTTGTCGAACCGGCTGCACTCCCATGCCAAACGTTCGTCTGTCCACTCCTGTAACACACCACTCACTGACTGCACTCCCAGGATTAACGTTCGTCTGTCCACTCCTTTAACACATCAGAAACTTTTAGGCTGAAAGTACAGAATTATTTTTCCTTTTGAAAAGAGCTCACAACGAAGGGGGGGCCGGAGGTGGTCGGAATAGATACCTGTCATAAAACTTATTTTGTCCAAATAAATGTTTGTATGCGTCCTCAAACTTTCTATGTCAAATTCAATGCTTTTTCAGTTGGGACATCATTATCAACATGGTAAATGTAAAAATGTGACTGTTCATTTTTTATTAGTAACCAAATCATGAAGTCAAAAAGTACATTTTTCATATTTCTTGAAGACAGATACACATAGACCACTCAAAACCCCTGAAATAATAACAAAAAATCAAATACGACATACGGTATGAAGTAAAAAAGATATATAGGCCTGCAGTACAACCGTACAAGAAGATTTATTAATCTCACTTCTGAATAAGCATGTCATGAAATGTGAAAAAAGATTTAATGTACGCAAGATTTTTTTATGCGCACACAACTATATTCGGCTCGCTCACAGACTTTTTCACTCAGTGGAAACATTGTTCAGAAATGAAAACCACTGATCTAGACTTTTTGGTAGACGACTAAAGCGAGACGCAGCAAGACATGCAGTTAGCAGCCGTGTACATTATTTAATTGCATCGCTTCTACCGAGCGTTTTCAATATTTTACATGGCAATTACATCGTTATCTTCAATTAAATGAATCCCTGCGTTCAACTGGGAATCGTTTATTGGCATGCTATTGATTCAGTCGTTAATACTAAGTGTCGAGATGGCCGAAGATTTAGTCCACATAACATCACCGTGCTTTATTGCCTCACGACTCACAAGGTTGGCCGTGAAGCATTATAATGCACCGAAGCAATAAGACCTTTAGTATAAAGATATTGATTTCTGTATCAATAGGAGTATATTACTTCATAGACCGTTATGCATAACCTGTTAAGGATCCAGCTCTATGTTATTTTAGACATTTTTGCTAATTATAACATTTTCTATACATTGTCAATTGGTTATACATACACACACACGCGAACACGCAGTTTTGTGGCCGCATTCCCCACCAAAAGAGGAGTAGGCCATTTGTAGCCATAGACACAAGAACTCGTGTGCTCTGACCCAACGGGGGCCAACGGGGAACGCGTGAGAGGTCTTCCGGGGGAGGGACAATTTACCCAAAAATTAATCCAATTAAGGAGATGATGAAAATTCATGGAATCGGTCTTTAGCCGGATGGAATCGGTCCTACCAGGGGAAAATAACTCTGTCTTCACCTCCCCAGCCCGCTGCCTTCTTCATCCACCTGCTATCCAACGGTTACAACAAACCTACAACTTTTTGAATGAATTTTGATGTTTGAATGCGTAAAATTTGAAATGCATTTAATTATTAAGTGCAAAAATTCATATCGCCACCGAATATAAATATATCAATATTGACTTTTAGCATCATCACGATAAAATTAAGTAAATTCACGTTTAGCAAATATTGAAGATACGTACTGCTATCAGCCAACCGTAGGTTTTCAAAACCTGCACCTTCTCATCCTGAAAACACGAAGTTCGGTGGAATTCGAAATTTTACACGAAATAATAATTATTCAAGCAAATGAAACAAGCCAAAAATAACGTTGGCAAAGATTACTGATGGGTCAGGTCATTAACTGTTCTCCGAAGCAACTAGATGATTTGCGGCCATTCAATCACAGCAGATAGCGCAGCTTTGCTTAATTGGCACTCGTAGCACGTTGTCGATCAGCGCATTAGCGGGTGATTCGAAGTGATCTCACGATCGAACACAACGCATCGAAGCCTAAAGTTATTGCCTGTAGTGGGAAGCGCGTGCATCGATGTCCATTCAGTTCTGAACATCCAAGTCACGGTCATTAATAATTTCTTCAGCCGAGTCAGGAATGGGTAGACATAGAAGTTGATACTTACGCCTTTTTCAAGCCTTTAAACGTGTAAAAATAATAAAATTATGATAATTTTTGATTGTAATCAATCATTATAATAAACTTCTATTTAAAACGTTTTTAAGACGCGTCATGGACTCATGGTAGATTGCACTTCAAGGGCTTTAACAAAAGTCCAAGCGCCAAATGTTATGTAATTGGAGGTGTTCTAAGGTGTCCACAACAGTATTGTTGAATCTTGCAGCACATTAAACCAGCTGATGATGTGCGGGGCAGAGCAGAGAAGGAGGCCTATAACACTAAATGTACAATTCCAAAACAAAAACATAAAATAACCACTATCTTGTAGAAAAGATCAATTACAAAGTTCAATAATGTTCAATCTATTTATTACAAATGAACTAAATATAAAGTTTTAATTTTCATTAGGCCTTCCAATGCGCTGAGAATATGAATGCTATTGCGCGTTTCCGTATTCTTTTTCTGCTGTTCCTCGACTCCTTAATCCCATCTCCAAAGTCAATTTAAATGTGGGCACGACTCGCCCCGGGCGTCATTAGACGACTGAGAATAAGATGGATGATGCACCCAATCGGAGCAAGTGGCCACACACTCAGCAGTTAGCATTGCTTAATCTACACCTTCCCGGTGGTAAACCTCCCCCCCCCCACTCTCTCCTCTTTCAAATAATTCTAAATTCTCCTCTGAACATTTTGAACAGTTCTTCAAATAGCCCCATATATTGCGGATTATCAATTGCTTGACAAGGCACCTTTTTAGATTTTTTCTGTCCCAATGCAAGGAATCATGGATACAATCATACAACACAGTCAGAGAACGTTTATCTGTCCTCGTCGCGCCTTGCAAGAAAGTTTAGCTGGCATAGAACCCGTGAGCGGATAATGACTGACGAGATAATGTGCGCGGTGATAATGAGTGAAGCGATAATGGTGAGTGTGACCAGATGATGGATCTGCATGAGGCTGAACGTGAGTTGAACGTGGACTGGGTCGCTCCAGTTGCGCACGGGCCGGATGCGCGGGTTGTACTTGAAGAAGAGGTGCGTGAAGAGGCGCTCCTCCTGAGAGGCGAACGGGACCACGGCGTCTGCAACCAGTCACTCACTTATATCAGTGACCGCATTAATGCCTAACTTTAACATGCAATTATTTAACATTTATTATGCGTAACATTAACGTTAACTTAATTTAAACTGAAAATTGTCCAGACGACGCTCTGAATTGGTGAACGACTTTAACTTAAGACTTAAACGCTTCACAGACTTATAACTTAGCTAAGACTTAACTTTAACTTGATTAATTCATAAAGCTTTCATGCAACGTTGGGTTAGTCGGTAGGCAACTAGCCCAGCGTTGCTTGATAGCGTGATTCCGTGCACGCAGCATGCACGGAAAAACATACAGGCGGCGAAGTAACGTCACAGTTTCATTGACGTCATTTCGACTCTTGTAATTTTTTCCGTAGATGCATCCACAAAATCACGGTTCTATGCATACGTTGGATAATGCATCCAGCGGTGGAGGTTCACATCCTAACAGATCATCATTGGCATCATTATCACAGACTTACAATAGTAACAACGCAGACAAATACAAAAGTCGACGTAGAAAACAGGTGTAACACACCTCAAACATTAGAAAATTGAGTTCTATGACTTTGCTAAAGCACATTCAACTTATATTTTATGATAATAGTGTTACATGAGTCAAAACCATTACACGTCACGCAATATATCAGGAACCATTGAAATTGATTTAAAGTTCCAAAATTGTTTTACAAATTTCAAACTTGCGCTAATAACATTAGTATAGAATTTACACAACAAATTTAAACGATTCAGTCGTTTCACTGAATTCGTAAAATCAAGTTCATTTAAAAAACAGAAACTGTTGCAATAAAATCAAACATCAGTCAATAGAATACGCAATCCAAAAAGTCGAATTTCTTTCAAATGTTGAAGTTCATGAACAATGAATAAACATTGCAATAAATTGAATAAACAATGCTTCCCTTGTATGAGAAATTTGCATGCCGGTGACACTAGCACTATAATCGCGTCCGTCTCATAGGTATATCATCAATCATTATCATGGTAAAGAGCTAACTCGGTGGCGTCTTGTTCAGTAGCTGTGGATCTCGCGCACCCGTAGCAGTGAATTTTTGTCAGCGTCTAATTGATATGCAGTAGCCTACTTTGTCGTCCTTCTGTCCGCACTCCGCAGAGAATCTGTGCTACCCTGCTAGGTATTGCTTTCCAACTACCAGTGATGCCAGTGCTGGGTATTTGTCCCTCGATTAGGGAATATTTGAGTGATTTAGGGATCCGATTCTTAAAGAAACACCCAGATATCTGGCTTAAGAAAATAGAATGACGCATTTTATAATGGGAGCTGGGTATTTTTTGTCTAAAATTGGAATCTGCGTATACATTTGGCCGAGATACCCAGAATCTAGGTATATTCCATTTTGGTCCAATGGTATCACTGCCAACTACTAAACTCAGGAGTCTAGACGATTGCAATGAAATCTCGCGAGGTAGAAATGCAACGCGGCGTGAACATCGTACATCATACATCTGACAGTTTCAACAGCGATGTGTTAGCCACAAACTGACACAAAGTTTGCAAAGAAAATTTTATAGGGCTCCCAGAGTAAACCCCAGAATCAATCAGGGGTCATAGGGCCAATCTTGAACCAACTTCACGATAAGCTGTCGTGCGTAAGGCATAAACTCTTTGGTGCTGCTTTGGAGTCTCTTTGGGGTTGTTTCTTTAGTCTCCTCAGAGGCCCCTTCGGGGCTCCCCTGTTGCCCCTTAGGGGCACAGGCCCGGGCCCCTTTGTGGCCCACGACCCCTGCAGAGCATCTGGGTGGATTTTTCCCAATTTCGTACGAGGCTGGGGAGCCTTTGGCCCCCGTGTGGGGCCCCCGGGGGCTCCCGGGGGGCTGTAACCCTATGACTTGAGATGAGCAATTTGTGACCCACCTGCGAAAATTTCGTGTTGATATCTTCAAAGCTGCGCGAATGCATCGCGACTCACGGACACACAGATGGACGCACGGAAATCCTTGCTTATAGATATAGATAACCCAGTGCCGCTAAAGTAAAGCTAAATTTGAGAAAAATCTGCTTCTGATGAAGAAAACGCACAGAACAGTTCTATTCGGGTGCAATATGCGCTGCCGCGATGTGATCCAATAATAAATAAATTTTTAAAAGCTTGAACACGCAATGGGCGTGATCCGCGTGGATAGGAAACAAAAAATTTAAATTTCGAGATTGATACTGCAGATGGACCAATGCATAGCGTTCAAGGCGGATCGAAGGAGGATGCATTCCCCCCCCCCCACCAGCATAAAAATGTTTTTTGTTATAACAAAATTGTTCACAAAACCGTGGCAGATGTAACAATGAGCGGAATAAAAATTTATGATGCTTGAAATGTTCTGATGGTCCTGCATTTGGATAGTTGGATTTGCTAAAAGTTGATTAAGAGTGACTAAAATTTTTCCTCAGCACCCCACGCCCCCTCCCCCTCGGCTCGTGAGTCGGGAGGGAAAGTCGGGAAGAGCACCAACGAATCCTAGATCCGTCCTTGATAGCACTTGCAACACTGTATTTATGATTCGAACGATTTTAGTGCACTAGGGTCCATTAAGACAATCTAAAACTAGACGGAAGCACAGTACCCGTGCATAAACGGCGTGCGCGCAGGCCGCCACGAGTAGATAAACACAAGTTTCGAAATTTACGGCAGGATTTACCCATTTTGGAAAGATTAGACGAGCATCTACAACATGAGCACAGAACACATTTTCTGTGATAAAAAGAAATTTTAAAAAATCTAAATCTGGGGGGCTCCAGGGGGCACAGTCAGTTTTGTACAAATCCAAGCGTAGCTATATAATCCGGGCTTAGTGCGCATGTTCGCTAAAAAGTTGTCAAAATCCGTTCAGTGGCGGGAGTTTTTGTGGCGCAAGGGTTTTGGCTCCACTACTTTTACAAAAACCGATCGCCCATCTCATGTATGAATATTTTGTTGAAACATATTTAGGATGATTTTTACTAAGTAGTAAGTAGATTAAACTGGTGCAAAACGCGTGCAAATCGGACTGATAGTAAAAAAGTTATCGCGATTGTTGAAAAAGTGCATGAAAAAGCCCCCTTAATATTTCGAAATGAATTATTCAGCCAGACACGCTTTCCCAAATGGCATATATGTTTTCCTCCTGGTTTCATAATTGTAACGCTCAAGGTAGTTACCCGCGATGAAGAGACAATTAAAAAAATTCAAAATCTGGGGGGGGGGGGGCTCCCGGGGGAGCACCGTTCATTTTTTTCAAAATCTAAGTGAACCTGTATAATCCGGGGGTAGTCCGCATGTTCCCAGAAAAAATTGTCAAAAATCCGTTCAGTGGTGGCTGAGTTATTGTGGCGCAGCGATTTTCGCCCCCCAACTTTTATAAAAACCGTTCGCCCACCTTACATATCAATAGCTTGTTAAAACATGTATAGGGCCTTTTTTAGTAAGTAGTAAGTGGAACAATCTGGTACAAAAAGCGTGCAAATCGGACTGATAGTAAAAAAGTTATCGCGATTCATTCAAAAGTGCACGTGGTGGCCCTCCGGGCACCCCCACAATGTTTACAATGAAATTTTTTAGCTGGAAACATTTTTGTTGACGGCAAAAATGTTTTGACCCTTATTGTAGACTTATAGGTCAGGAGGCGAGTCTCGGGAATGCGCCAAAGATACGTAAGAAAAAAATAAAATAAATAAAAATAGAGGTACCGGGCCGAAACAGTACGGCGTTCGCCTATCGGCGCACGCCGTAAAAAGCGTTGAATTACATGCCAGGTACGCTGAAGTACAGGTGGCGCTAGTGAAGAGCGTGGTGTCACGTCGTCTCTCACCTATAATTGTTTACCACACATCAGGGCGGAGCCTGTACTGAGAACTGATTGACGTTTCATGTAGTAAGTAACATATATCGCTCCACTGAAGTCATTACAGCCATATTGTTGTAGCCCAACGTGTTGTTGCACATGAAAAAGTGATTTAAGAACATTGTATATCGTAACACTCTGTTCTTTTTGGCGTCACTTCGTCATCAAATGAATGTCAAATAGGTTAAACTAAAATTATGTCACAGTAAAGGGACTAATATTCTAGAATAGGGAAAACGAATCCGTGCATCCTCGTTGAAGAAAATATCCTGACAACCTAAAAAACATTGTAGCTAATTTAACTCCGTAAGTAGCCGAGAAACATTAACGAATTTTACCTCGTACTTGATATCGAGCATAATGTTCCCTCATAAATCACAAAAGGCATAGAAAGTAATGGTCATCCGTGGCATAGTTTGCGTTTTGTGTTGCTCTCTGGTTGATTCTAGTTCAGTTTCTGCGAAGTGGCGTGATATAGAACGATGCAGAGACGCGCAATAAAAATGCGGATTGTCCGGGGAACTATTGCAAGATCATTACTACTTAACTTTTCTCCGCGCCTGAACTCTGTCGGCAATCTCTATCTCCAGTTTTGCGCAGCGCATTATTTTTTACCTTCGGTTTGTGTATTCACACGCCCATTTCATAGACACGCGAAGTAAAAACGTAGTGTAGCGGGGCTAATAATTATTATATAGGAATAGGAGAATTGAAAACTTAATTACGCGCCTCTTCATTACGCGCCTCTTCCTTACATACGAGTATTTATATATTGCAGGCATATTTAACATTATACGCGTGGTTTAACAAGTAATATATGCGATCGCGAACAATACAGATATGCAAGATTCGAAATTCTATACTATTCTATACTATTCTATACTATTCTATACTACTCTATACTACTCTATACTATTCTATACTATTCTATACTATTCTATACTATTCTATACTATTCTATACTATTCTATACTATTCTATACTAAGATTATAAAAGTCTTGAAGTAACTTGATAAATTACGCATCTGTCCAATCATTCAAACTTGTATAAAAAATATTGATGTTGAAGTATTGACTTTGAAGACAATAATCGTAGGCTACTTTATTTTTGCTCAATCCTTTTCAAATGGTCCTAATTTTGCAGCTGCTTTGGTTTAAAAACAAGTTTTCTTCTTCGATGTCTGTTCAATTAAAGCTTTTGCGTGTAAAGCAACAAAATTTAAACTTCAAATTTCTACAATTCTCAAGATTGGCGAGAGTTTCAGAATAATACAAATTTTCATATGTATTCATGCCGTTCATTGCCCGTTACTGTTCTTTGTTCCCCGCAGCATGGTCGCCATTCCGATCTACCTGCGACACAGCATATCTATCCGGGAGGGTTCCGCCGGGCGTCTTGACATCACCATCGGACCCAAGCAGACCATGGGCAAGACTGTGAGCAGCGAGATTATTCTCCTTCGTTAGTTTGGGAAGAGTCTAAAAAGCTATTTTTAACCAAGCCCTAGAGCTGATTGG
This sequence comes from Chamaedrilus cognettii, assembly GCA_034695025.1. Taxonomy (NCBI): domain Eukaryota; kingdom Metazoa; phylum Annelida; class Clitellata; order Enchytraeida; family Enchytraeidae; genus Chamaedrilus; species Chamaedrilus cognettii. Next base: position 9,341 of record JAQIWG010002456.1, on the reverse strand, counting down.
TTTTGTCATTGCCGGGACAACTTCGTTTTGCACAGATTAGTGTGACTACTCTAACCAGCTTAGCTGAGGTCCTTTTTTTCATGACCGTTTTTGTTTGTTTCTATTTTTGTTTAGTCGTTCATTTTTCGACTAAATAAATAGATTGAAAGTTTTATTGTGATTGCAGCTTGACGTTCATTTTTTTTGGTTTCGTTTTAACGGTGACTTTCGATGTTCAGTGCGGCGTTTTATATCAACTTCTATGCTATTTGTGATACGTGATGTTACCCTTTTATTGCGATAATAAAAAAAGAAATTATGTTGATATTTTTTCGTGTTTGATATTTCATTGCATTAATATTATTAATAAATATTAATTATTTCTCCAGGTGGAGAACGTGACGCTAGAGATTCCCTTCCCCAAGTCGGTGCTCAACGTCAGCGTGACCCCCACGCAGGGCAAGTGCTCCTTTGACCCCGTCACAAAGGTCATGAACTGGGACGTCGGCAAGATTGACCCCTCCAAGCTGCCCAACATCAAGGGCAGCGTAAGTAAACCTGCTTTACATTATATTGAAACCGTTACTCGTAAAACTTTCACACTCACCCAATAATGTAGTTGGTAGACAACTTTTTAATTTAAGGGCTGTTGAACCAATTGGAAAAATGAATATTTATTCTCTATATTTATGTGAAATTGAAGTGATCTTTTATTGGAAAAATAATTATTTAAAAATAAATTTAACTCAAATGCTGGTGTGCTGCAGATAACAATGCAGAGTGGAATGCCTCCTCCTGACTCTAACCCAACCGTATCGGTCAGTAAAATCTAAGAATCTAATATTGGTCTGAATTTTGACCATTATTTCTGTCGATTTGATGCTGAATAGTATCTAGCGGAGTATTTCATCATAGTTTAACGGTATACAAAATATGATGTTATGTTTTATTTCAGCCATATGCAAGCGAGTTAAATAAGTTTAAGTGAGTTATTTAAAACTATTCAAATTGTGAAATCTTGTATAGATGCTTAGGATGCTTTCTTAGATCATTTTTCAAGCCTGCTGCAGTGAATTTTCTGTGAAGAGGTTTGTTCTAAGACATAAATGTTGCTTTAGGTTCAGTTTACCATCAGCCAGATGGCCGTGTCAGGAATTAAAGTTAACCGACTCGACATGTATCTAGAGGTATGAACTTTAACTGTTCGCTTTATTCTTAATTAATTTGATAACTAACTCATGAATCTGTGCACGGTGAAAATTTTTATTTAAAACATATACTGATTCTATTTCAGTAATTTACATGCATGGTAATTTTTAGTGAAACAATGTAGCTTCTAATAATAGTTGTATGCCTTGGACGCTTTGCGGATATGATTACTATTGCCTGTGAAATTATTTCTGTACCTAGTTATCTGTGAACTATTCTCTTAAAATATACAAAAGATTTTGTTGTGTTTATCATTTTGTCTCTCCAATTGTTTTGTTTCAGAAATACAAGCCGTTCAAAGGAGTCAAATACATTACAAAGGCCGGAAAGTTTCAAGTCCGAACATAACTGAAAGTGATTCTCCACTGTAGAAACTTTCTCTGACACTTTGTCGATAATAATTAATTTTGTCATGCATCTCTGGGCATCAAACAAAGCTATGAAATGGACTAATGATTATGTACATTCTAAGCAGCTGTGTTACTGCACTGCTGAAGAGCAAATAACTGATTGCTGCAAAGTTAATCTTCTTGCACTTTATTGCACCTGTAGTCATTGGTTGGTTTGTCGTCTGACGTTGCACTAAAAAAATCTAAGCATTAATTGCTTAATATAACCAAGTGTTCGTATGTATTTTTGCTTATCTTAGGCAATTAACAATTGGAAGTCATTGTTTGATGTTAGAGGTTAACTATCTCAAAGCGTTATATCGCAATAACTGAAAGATCTATAATGGTCTTCATTTTGGGTTTGTTGTCGATTTGTAATTATTTAAATTGTGATGGTCTGTTAATAAATTCATGATTATGTCTGTAGCCTCTACTTTGGAACTCTACGCGCGTGCCAGTAATTTTAACAATCGGAATGAAGCGACGATCGAAATTTAAAATAGAACAATATATTTTTGAATTGACAAATACGGATTCAAAGAAACGAATCGTTATTAAGTGCGAGTAAACATTAGCGTTTTAGCGCTAAACAACTACGGTTCAACGAGCGGTCTGTGTAGAACGTATATTGCAGCGATATTGTGTATACCACTCGTGTTGCCTTCACAGACACTTGGGTTCCCAAGTAAAATAAAGATATAGCAGTTCCACTCTCATGATGTTAAATTGAAAATGTTTCTTCGAGTAACCGATAAAAGATTTCAGTTTTGTGCCTCAACGGCCGGATTGACGATGATGTAATCTGAGAACGGGATGTAGTTCTAGCTGCGGATTAGTAGTCGGTCTGCCTAACTGGTCAGGTAGCCTCTGAAAGCGCAAAAAACATACGGCAGCAAAATTTATTTCTAAATTTTTATTTTTTTCTAAAATAGCCTACATTTCTAAATTTTAAATTTTAAGCAAACAACCATCAAGTGCATTAAAAACAATAATACGAAGAACACAAAATTTAAAGTAAATGGCAAAAATAGGCGTTTTACGCCTAGGCCTAGTACACGCTCGATGGCTAAAGTTAGTGCAGTGATATGTAAAACGTGTACAAACAAAATTTGATCCAAACTCTTGAAGTCGCTGGATAAATTATAGACCACTGACATCATTTCAAACTAAAAAACTAAATATTTACCGACACAATATTACGACAGAAAAGGTGAAAGAAGAATAACAAACAAAATAAGAATAATAAACGAACTACAATACTTAATATTTAACCAATCTAGCTGAAATACTTTAAATTAACCAATCTAGAATTACAATTAAGCATTCTTAAATGCAACTCCAGGCAGAAAAAAAGAAAAAGACGAAACAAAAAGAAGGCGAAGAAAAGGAAGCGTACGGGAGCTTCATCCTCATGAAGACGCGACACATGAAGAAGGAGACGAGGATGCAGACGAAGGCAACGCACAGCAGCAGGATGCGGTTGAGCCGGGGGGTCGATGGCTTGTTGGTCTGGTCCAGCACGACAAACCCCAGGCCACCAAGCGTGAAGAGAAAACTGGACGCAAGACCCTCCATGATGTACTGGCCATTGACTCGGTACTGCATGAACGCCACCTGCACCAGCCAATCACCGCAACAGTGCAAACAACGACCAATGGCAGATTAGCGCATGCGTAAAATAATGAGAATAGAGCGCAAGATGGGGTTTGATACTGAAAGGGTGCATTCAGAACTACTGTTGGCTTATAAAAATACATGATTTGACAACACTTTTTTACAATTGTTTCATTTTTACAATTATTTCATGAATAAATCAATTCATGACAAATAAATTACGGAGTTCAATTCAACTATAAAATGCTACAAAAATTATGAAACTGGCACATTCAGAAAATAAGGTAAAGTATGTTAAGTAAACTTCGATATTTTACTTGAGAGAAACCTTATTATTTTATACTTAAACAGCCTAGTAAAATAGGTGTAACTGGGCAATGGGACAGACAGGACGAGAGTTCCCCTTCTCGTCGGTCGTTGACCCGAGACTCGGTGGCTCGACGATGACGTCATAAATGATGCCTGCAACCAATCAAATAAGCAGCTGTACACCACCCATGTAACATCAATTACAATCAAATAAGCAGCTGTACACCACACAAATGATTCATACACCACATTTTCCTTGCGATGTCAACCAAAAAATTTTCAAACTGTTTACTGTGTTGTATTTTAAGAGAATTACATTTAAAACTGGATTATCATTCCTAAGCTGTTGGCTCATTAATAGACTCATTTGCATATTTTTTATATTCAGCTTATACTTCAATGCAAAACACTGAAACAAAACAAAATCATCGTTTTTCAACACTGAAACCACATCGCAGCCAAAAAATTAAAAATCACATAAATATCACATTGCATCATAAGAAATATATATCGTCGCAAAATCATAGTCCAGAATATGGTTGATCAATCTGTGGGTGCCATTGCCACGTACCCCCGGTAACGAGAAAGTAGGAGAGAAGGATGGCGGCGTAGACGACCATGCCGGAGGGCATATGCAGCCAGGTAGGGCGCCGCAGCTTGAGGTTGGGGCACTCGAGGACCGAGTAGGGCACCCGATACAAACCCTCCATCCCTAGACTCTCGGCAGCGAGAGATTTTACACAATTAAATTGAATTAAATGTAAAATTAACTTTAAAAATTTAAAGCCAACTAATATATCTAATCTATCTAAAGATTTAATATATCTAAAGACAGAATTTTTATAGAAAGCCTGTATAATTTAATACATTTTACACATTTATTATTAATAATTCCTAGATAGCCTTTTTAAAATTTAACCAAAATAATAGTAAATACTTAATTTTATTGGGCCTTCAATGATTTTTGAACTGGCAGTGAAGCATTTTAAAAGTAAAATTAAAACTCTGAATGCTATATGATCGAATGCTGTACGCAAAAATTTTCTATAACTAGTTACCTCAAACAACGTGCGTATTTCCGGTAGGCTGCCTTATGAGAAATAGTCTATGCGCCTTTTTTTTACGCATGAAAGTAATAATATATTTGTCGGGCCTATCGCGCGTTAGGAAACGCGCAGTGTTTTTTCACGGATTTCTCTGGCCTACAGTGACAATACAACACTAGTCATCCGAGAATGAGACATTATTTACAAACGAAAAGATATGGCTTTTCTTGACCAAGCCAGTGTCATTATAATTATTATGGTGTTTAGTGTGCATTGTTATGTGGTGTTTTTCTGCGCATTGTGCGAGAGCAGTTAGAGCACAACTGTTACAGTAGGCCTAACAGGACTGTTGGGCTACAACTGTTACAGTTAACATACAATCAAAATGTTCATCGATTTCTATTTACTCAATAATGTCACTATAGATCTAATAGACTAGTGTTGTCTCAACAACAAAAAAGGTGTTCATGGTATATTTAGGCAGCTGAAATGGCAGTGGATATAATTTAAATAGGCATAGCGCTGCTGTTTAATATTAGCAAGCATATTGACGATATATTGGACCTAAATTATACGGTTTATGTCTAAAGACATTGAAGGCCATTAAATCATCGCAGTGCATTTCAGTCAGTTCTCATCTGAGTTAAATGTCCGTGATCTGGGCTTTCTTGCAGACTGGCTTAGGATCATCCTAATACCCGTTCTACTAATGCAATGCTCAATCCGCAGCGCGTGAGAAATGGCGCATCTTGAGCGTTTCGGTGCACTTTGGCAGATTGCCGCCTGGAAGACGACTGCGTCCGGATCTGCGTCCTTCCATCCGGATAGTGGAAGTGGGTCCGGGACTCGGGGCATCGGGCTCGACGGGCTGCGTGATGGAAGACTGTTCCCGTAGCATCAAGCGTGCTCTGTATCAGTCCTTGGGATAAGCTAGGAACCCCAGAGGGCTAGAAGGGCTGTCCGGTAGCTGGGACAGTGGCGTAGCAATGGGTTGTGCAGGCTGTGCAATGCACAGGGGCCCCCGGCGGTCTGAGGGCCCCTGACAGAGAGTAGAGTTTTTTTTATATTCAGAATGTAATGAACTACATGACATTGTCAATTTTGTCATGTACGCTGTACAGCGTACACACTTAAATGACTCTATGGTTTGATTGTTTGAAGCCAAGATGTTAAAATTCGTGTTATAGCAACGATTATTATAAGCGCAGCTCCTAGGCCACTTGTGGCCTAGCCTCCTAGGAGATTCTATGGTTATGGTAAAAAATTGCACCTGTTGCAAAAATCTTTACTCTATGCAGTAGTTTTGATGACGTACTATAAATATAATTACGTTATGACCAAAGTCCAAAGGAATTGGATACACCATGAAGGGAACGCAAAAAGAAGGTTTTAACTTTTCTGAATTTTCTTTCTAGACCACTGTAGATTTGACACTAAGTAAGTCTTGTCCAATTTGTTATATTGTTTCGTTCTTTTTATCAACCAACCCCACTGTTTGACAGAAATTAAACTTGAATGTTATTTTAGCAGATTAATCAATGTTTTAGAGAAACTTTCAAATCTGTTTTGTGTTCAATGTTCTCTACTAGGCTAGGAAATAAAAGGAGTTTTTGTAAATATAAATCAAAGAAAAAAATTAAAACATAATTAATTAGTAATATTAGTTAATTTATGATAGGGGGGGTGCCGCGTGCGAAACTGGGAAATATGTAAATATCGCAAAAGCGCCCAGTGTTTTTTGTTTGAAATCAAAGGGGGTTTCCAGGGGCCCACCACCGAAGCTCTGCACAAGGGCCCCCAAAAACCTTGCTACGCCACTGAGAATTCTGTCAGTTTCTAGTAACCTGGGGGGGGGATTCGTTGTCATTCTAGAGGTGAGGGCTACCGTATGAAATTAGATCTCCGAAATAGACGTGAAAACAGTGGAAGTAAGACATGACTGCAAGATTTGAAGAGTAATCATTGCTGCAGAGCTACACCATGATGTGCGTTGTGAAACTGGATAAATATTCAAGTAATGCCTAGGCTGCTAAATCACATTTAATGCTTTTGATAAAGTGTAGGCTCAATACAATTCTACTGCAGCAGAATAATTATTGTATTGTAGTCGGTGAACTCTGAGAGTACACTCCTAGGCTGACTACAGTAGCTGGTGTAGAGTTCCGAATCTATTAAACGCCAAGGCGTAGTCCAGTGTGGCTTAGTGCAAAACGAGATTCGTAGCTCAGAGTTAACGCCTAGCAAGGTAGTGATAGTAAGTGCCGCTAGGGGGGAGGGGAAGGGGGGGAAAGAATACCTAGACGGTTGCCACATTGCAGTGTAGGATGATAATTGTTATAGCCCTTATTGTCTAACAAATAATAATTATTGTCTGTGAATGGAACGTGGATGTGAAGGTATAATAAAGGTTGCATCTATTTGCGGGTTGTAGAATCTTAGACCTATTGTGTAAACTTCAACGGTATGCTGGCCTCCGACTGTATGACTGATTAGTAACAACAATCAGTGTCAGCATGCTGGGTTGGAACAGAAATAGCTAGACAGAGGGCCGGCAATCTATGGTTAGTTAGCTTTAGATGGCCCCAAATGGGATCAGGGCAGGCTATAGGTGAGATAGTGTGTTTGAGGTGTGTTGAAAGTTAGGCAGAGTAGGTCTACATAGCTACTTCTATTGATCTAGCATAGAGTATTGTAGTTATTGTACTTTACGAGCCAGGCTCCTAGCCAAAGTACATTAACTTGTGTAGAGGGGCAGAGTCCAGAACGCCGAGATGGTAGACGCCAGGGCCCTCAGTAGCCACAGTGCGGGATTTATTAGCTCATAGTTAAGCGCTTGCAATAGCCGTAGGGAGGGGGCGGGGGTGTAGATTCCTTCCTAGTGGCCACAGCAGCATGAGAAATAATTATTATAGTCCACAGCACATAATAATTATTATTGGGTTCAGTTCAGAATGAGAAGGTATTGGTGCAGATAGCATTTAAATGCAGAATAACTGTTGAGTGGCATAATAACTATATGTATCGCGGCAGAATCTACCTCTGACTGTACAGGTAGCTATAGCAAGTAGAGCTGTGAGCAGTTAGGCTGTACATGTAGCTTGACGATAATGCATGGTGAGTTCTCCGTGGCGCCTGCGCAGGCTTGAAACAGTCTACCGCTATACGTAATGACAGCCCCTTTCCTAACCGTGACCACGGAGAGACTGAAAACTGAACTATTTACCCTATCATATTTGTAATTAATTTGGCTGGACAGTAGGTTTTCATAGAAACTGACAGTTTCTTTAGCAGGTGTATCATCGTGAAAATTACATGTAGTAATAAGCTTCATTCATGTGTCCGAGCATTGGTGAATTAGCAATTGTCCCGACTGCTTTAATATTGGATTGCGTGCAGCGCCCTTGTGATGAGTTCGGTCAAGTTATGGCGCTTTAAAGATTGTCCGAAAATTATTATGATTATTATTATAACCCAGGGAAAAGAACGACAGATGAAATGTCTATGGTGCGACAGTTGCAAGAGAAATATCTAGAAAAGAAAAGAGAACTGTGGATGGCTTTTGTGGATCTAGAAAAGGCTTTTAACATTATTTTTATAGTTCATTACAACAGTATGGCAGTTAAAAGAGTGCAGAGAGAACTTATGATGAAAAAGACATCGAATCAAAACGGAATAAGAATAAGAAGAATGTGAAAGCAGTGTGGAAGGAGATGAAGAACTGTTTGCTGGAAGTAGCGGAGGAGGTGTGTGGCAGAACAAAGGGACCACCAAGGCATGAGGAGACCTGGTGATGGAACGATGAATGCCAGAAGAGAGTGGAGGGGAAAAACAAACTATACAAACTATGCGGTATGTGGCAGAAGTCCAGAGAAAGTGGGGATAAAAGGAAAGCTGAGGCAGATAAACTAACAAGGCAAAAAACAATTTTCGAAGAGTCATCGGCAGGTTAAAAGAAGCCAAAAGGAAATTGTGGAGGGAAACAACCTGGATAAAGAAGATGAGAAGGAAAAGGCTTTTAGGATGGCAAGAAATATAGTAGATAAAAATATGGATGTCACGGATAGAGGACGTATAAATGATAAAGATGAAAAAATTGCGGCGGAAGAGAAGAAGATAAAGGAGGTCTGGAGGGCTTACTATGAGACGCTGTTGAATGAAGAATGTGACTGGAACTAGGACGAGTTACAGTAGAGAGACAGTGATGGTGGGCCAAAAGAAAAAAAAAATGTAACGAAGTGAGAGCAGCCTTGAACAAGATGAAGCGTGGCAAAGCGGGAGGGTAAAACGGGCCTTGCTCAGAGATGCCAAAGACAGCAGGGGAAAAAGGAATACTGTGGATGGCTGATCTATGCAATGCAGTTGTGAGGAAAGGGAACATATCTGATGACTGAACTAAGAGTTGAATGGTGAGCAAATATAAAGGAAAGGCAGATGCTTTAAACTGCGGATCGTACACAGGGATAAAGTTGGTAGAAAATGCAATGGAAGTGCCGGAACGAATTAAGAAAGAAAGAAAAAGAAGAAATCTTGGACATACAGAGTGAGCCCCAAAAAAATAATCCCATAGCGAAATCGCTATTACCTGCTCAAATGTTTATATTTTTGCTTCATCTTTGCAGGGATTGTAGGTGAGATAATTTGAAACAAGACCACCAAATTTCATGGAATTATTATTTTTTTTTTCAAAAGTTATGAATATTTGCACAAAAAGTTAGAAGCAATTGATTTAACGAGCGTAAGTAAGTCAAAATAATAATGGATGCAGTAAAATTATGCTCATAAAAATGTTTTTGCT